>CM061062.1:217377475-217440475 GCA_030762895.1 Sophora flavescens
AATTAACAAGATATATTGAAGTTAATTTTTTTCTTTTTGATGTTTGCCAACAAAGGTTGATTCAGTTGATGAGGATATGACTCATAATTCACAATGTCGTGAGTTCGAATCCCATTGTCGATGTGAGGGCCTCGTTGGTGGGTAATCTACAAGTACCTCTGTAAAAGTTGTACTGATCCGGGCCA
Source organism: Sophora flavescens (assembly GCA_030762895.1). NCBI lineage: Eukaryota > Viridiplantae > Streptophyta > Magnoliopsida > Fabales > Fabaceae > Sophora > Sophora flavescens. The sequence goes on from CM061062.1 coordinate 217,377,661, forward strand.
AAACAAATCTAGACCAAAACGGAAGGGGAACGCCGATCCTACATATTCTCAATGAGGAAATCAGAGTCACCCATAGTTCTCTTTGAGGGAGATGGATGAATACATACAATGTAGGTGATGACCCTGAGATGATGAGGAGAGAGAAAGAGAGTCTCTAGAGGATGGATCCAGAAAAAGGTCCCTTTTAGAGGAGGAAGAGAGTCCCCCTTTTACAGAGAGAATAAGGTGGGCCTTAGACTCTTAGGAGAGAGACAAGGGGGCCATTGGGCCCATTAAGAAATATCCGGAACAAAAGTTAAGGCAAATTATAGGGTGGGCAATCGTGATAAGTCACCCGCCATGAGCAATCCTTTTACTTGCTACAGTATGTTGAACCGGTTCTCCATTCCTTTCTCATTCATGTCTCCACCCTCTCTATTGCAGACTATTTATTTTCCATTCTTGCTTTGATGGTACCGAACTCCTCCTTCGATTGAGGATTGAATCTGCCATTTTTCTTTGTTTATCTTTGTTCCAGAATATAATAGAATAGAGAAAACGTACACAATTTTCCTCCATTTCAACTGTTCCCTCATCTTCCAATGTTCCCCAACCCTCTCTTTCTTCTGATACTGATTTACCTCCGCCGCCACCTCCCAAGGTTCAAAACGATCGTCCAAAGAAGCCATGAGAAAAATGCTGCCATGAGATGGTATTGCATACACGAACAACCAAATCTCTAAAAGAGCGATCCCAATGCAGATGGAGCAAGGATACAAGCAAATTATAAATTAGAATTAAGATTGAAGAAATTGTGACACTAATCTAAGACGAAATCCAAGGCAACTAAAAATCATACGAAGCTCCAGAAAAATAGAAAACATATGAAAATTAGAAATTGAAAAAGAGATCTAGAAGAGATCTCGGGAGTCCCCACACAAGAGGGTGTGGTTTCGCACCTGCAAGAGGGAACTGTGGTGCTTGCTGGTTGTCGCGCTCTGTGACAAAAGATCAATTGGGGTCGAAGCGAACAACTCTTGAAGGTTGTTGAAGGAGGTGATAGTAAGAATGTCAAGTTAAATAAAAGTTGACTGTGCGCGACTTTCTTCCATTGCTCACAGTCATAAAGTTAAATAAAAAGAACCAAATTTAGATTTTAATGTAGAATCATAAGAACCACCCAGCATTTTTATTTTCGGAAATCAACCACACAATAACAATAACCTTTTAAGTTAAATCCATAGCAAGGAAAATAGATACGATGTAATGTCTGCATACATCAATTAGTTTTTTTAATCTAGTAACAGATTTGTACCACAGACGTATACCTGAATTAGTTTCACTTGAATTAATAATTGTTGATATATATAATTTTAACAATTTTTTTTTTTTTATACTGTTAGAGTGAAGTTACCTGTTTTGCCACCTATAGTCTTCGCAAATCCGCATAGCATCACAAAGAGATTTTACTACTACACCACAAGACTCCTTTGGTATGTATATATAACAAATATAATATGTATAGATATTTCTATTCTAAATCTACAGTTGGTTCAACCGATGATTCACCAGTTCAACCAATGACTCATTAACCCAGTGTCCTAGCCGTGTTGATAGTGATCTGAGTTTTATAACATTGTTTTAAATATTATATGTATAAATAATTTAGATGCATTCAATGCTAGGCAAAATACAACTTTCTTACCTTGAGACACTTTATTCACTCTCCCGATATTAATTGTTTTAGTTTATTAGTTGTTAGTTAGTTCTATTAATTAGTTTTCTTTTCCGCTTTTCTAGTTCTGTCAGTTGACCCACCTTTATAGTTAAGTTTGTTGATTGTTGATTATATAAGCCTCTTTCTGTATTTCATTTTCTATCAATAAAAGCATTTATTCATTCATCTTCTTGCAATCCTAATATGGTATCGATTTTCATCTTTTTCTAACCAGCTTCCGCACAAATTTCTCCTTTCTTCTCCATTAACAATGGCTGCAGAAGACACTTCTTCTTCTTCTTCTTCTTCTTCTTCTTCTTCTTCTTCTTCCTTAGACCCCCCTGCCAATCCTCCTATTGATCCTTCTCAAAACCCTACCAGCCCATACTATCTCCATCCAGGAGAAAACCCGGGTTTTGTTCTTGTTCATCCACTATTAAATGGAGCTAATTTATACAACTGGAGCAGGGCGATCAAACGAGCTTTATCTTCAAAGAACAAGCTTAAGTTCATCAATGGCGTACTCACCAAACCAGCAGCAAATGACCCCCTTCTTGATGCTTGGCAGAGATGTAATGATATGGTGGTTTCCTGGATTAATCGAACCCTATCTCCCCATATCTCCCACAGCACGGCTTCCTTTGACAATGCTCGCTTGCTGTGGATCAACTTGGAAACAAGATTTACTCAAGAAAATCACTTTAGAATCTCTGACCTCCTACAAGAAATTCATTCCATGAGACAAGGTGACAAATCTTTATCTACCTTCTTTACTGATATGCAAATCCTATGGGATGAATTGGATTTTCTTAGGCCTACTCCCACATGTTCTTGCACTTGTGACTTGAGCAATTCTGTTCAAGCTTATAAAGACAAAGAACATGTACTTTGTTTTCTTAAAGGCATCACTGATTCTTATGCTTCCGTGAGATCACAAATTCTTTTAATGAAGCCTTTACCATCCATTAGTCATGCTTATTCAATGATACTTCAACAAGAATGCCCTCTGCATCCTTCTCCATCTGTTGATTCCACAATTCTTGTTACCAATACCTCTAGTAGAGGCAATGCATCTCAAGGACGAGGTCGTGGCAGAGGCCGAGCATCTATGTTCTGCACTCATTGCCAAAGAACCAACCATACCATTGACAATTGCTACCTCAAACATAGTTTCCCTCCGGGATACAAACCCAGAGCTCAAGCCAATGCTGTCACCTCTGCCACTTCAGAACAGATTTCTGCTAATCATTCACCTGCTAAAGCACCTACCAATGATCAATCTTTATCTCTTACTCGAGATGATTATCAATATCTCATTTCCTTCCTTCATGCTTCCAAAAATGATAACAATGGTTCTAATCCATCTACTAGTAAGCCTCCTCCACCTGACTCTCATTCCCACATCGTTTCAAGTGTCACCAAACCAGGTAAACAATCTTCCATTCATTCTTTTTGGATTCTTGATTCAGGAGCTACTGATCATGTTTGTCCATACATCCATTACTTTTCTTCATATAGAAAAATAACTCCTATAGCTGTAAAATTGCCGAATGGTGCAAGCATTCATGCATATTATTCTGGTACTGTTATCTTTACAAAAGACTTGTTTCTAGAGGAGGTTTTATACATCCCTGAGTCTCACTTCAATCTTATATCTATTAATAAGTTAATTATGTCACTCGATTGCCAACTTGTTTTCTCACATTCATCTTGTGTTATTCAGGAGCTGCATACCCAGAGGAAGATTGGTCATGCTGACCTTCTTCACAATCTCTACCTTCTACAGCACCAACCTCCAATTCAACCTTCTAATGCATCTATTGTCCCTTTTTTCTTTCTGCAATATTTAGCAATACTACTAGACATTGCTCTATTCCTAATGACTTTGATTTGTGGCATCATAGACTAGGCCATCCATCTAATACTGTTCTTCAAACTTTATGTACCCTTTTCCCTTATATTGAATACAATAAAAGCTTAATTTGTGATTCTTGTCATTTAGCAAAACAATGCAAGCTGCCTTTTCCAACTAGCTTATCTCAAACTCATCATACTTTTGAACTATTGCATATGGACATTTGGGGCCCCGTTAATATTTATTCCTTTCAAGGGCATCACTTCTTTTTAACTATAGTTGATGACTTTAGCAGATTTACATGGATTTTTTTTGCTTAAACACAAATCTGATACTAGACGATGCATTTCACGGTTTCTTACATATATTTCTAATCATTTTAGTGCCAAGGTCAAATACATTCGCACTAATAATGGTCTTGAATTCCAAATGACCACTCTTTATGCTTCTCTTGGTATAGTCCACCAAACATCATGTGTGGAAACACCTCAACAAAATTCAGTAGTTGAAAGGAAACATAGACATTTACTTAATGTAACCCGTGCCTTACTTTTTCATTCTCATTTGCCAAAATGTTATTGGTCATTTGCATTATGTCATGCTACTCATCTTATAAATAGACTGCCAACTCCTGTTTTATCCAATAAAACTCCATATGATCTTCTTTATAACTCACCTCCTACCTTTCTCAACTTAAAAGTTTTCGATTGTCTCTCTTATGCTACTACCCCTGCAGTAACGGAGGCAAAGTGGACCCTCGAGCCAGAAAATGCGTCTTTCTTGGCTACAAACCAGGTACAAAAGGCTACCTTCTGCTTGACATTCAATCAAGGGTAACCTTTATTTCAAGGAATGCAATTTTTTATGAATCTACCTTTCCTTTTTCTGAATTATCTATGCATGCAGATTCTGTTTCTGATACTTCTTCACAGCACACGAATACACCCTTTATTTTTGACATGCCTGTTTCTCAAGTTACACCAATAAATCAACCTACTACTCATACTATATCTCCATCTAACAACTCTTCTGCTACTGATCTGCCTTTTCCTGCTATTTTACCTACAAGGCAATCGAATAGGATTAGAAACCCCCCTCATATCTCAAGGATTTTCATTGCAATTACTTATCTACCTCTCATTTCATTCTTTCTTCTGCTGCATATCCTCTTTCTTCTGTTATCTCTTATTCACAACTTTCTCATAAACATCTACATTACACTTTATCAATCTCTACTAATGATGAACCAAAGACATATAAGCAAGCAATTCAGCATCCTCATTGGATTGATGCCATGAACTCAGAACTTAATGCTCTTCACAAAAACAATACATGGACGTTAACTGATTTACCCTGTGACAAAACTCCTATTGGATGCAAATGGGTTTATCGCATTAAGTATAAAGCCAATGGTCAAATTGAAAGATATAAGGCTAGGTTAGTTGCCAAAGGCTTTAACCAAGTTGAGGGCATTGATTTCTTTGATACATATTCCCCTGTGGCCAAATTAACTACTATTGGTATGCTTCTTGCTATTTCTTCTTCATTAAATTGGCATTTACACCAATTGGATGTTCACAATGCTTTCTTACATGGTTCTTTGGATGAAGAAGTTTATATGCAGCTTCCTCCGAGTCTTGTTAGTTCTCGGCCTAATCAAGTTTGCGGGCTGCAAAAATCCATCTATGGTCTCAAACAATCAAGCCGCCAATGGTTTGCAAGTCTATCTTCTTTCTTAATTTCTCAAGGTTTTACCAATTCCAATTCTGATTCTTCCCTCTTTTTTAAACATTCTTCTCACACAATTACAACTCTTCTAATCTATGTTGATGATTTAATACTAGCAGGAAATGATCTCTCTGCTATTACTGATATTAAAACAGCACTGCATAACCGATTCTGAATTAAAGATTTAGGCTATTTAAATTTTTTTCTTGGTCTTGAGATAGCTAGATCCTCTGCTGGCATCCATGTTTGCCAAAGAAAACATGCACTTGACATTCTTTCAGATTGTGGCTTGCTTGCCTCAAAACCAATCTCCACCCCTATGTCCAAAGGCACCAGATTGCAACAAGATGGGGGGACTCCTCTTTCAGATCCTTCTTCCTATAGAAGATTGGTTGGTAAACTTCTTTATTTGACTACAACTAGGCTTGACATTTCCTTTTCTCAGGCAAAGCTTAAGTCAATTTATGCAACGACCAACCAACATTCACTATGATGTCTTTATTCGGGTCCTCAAATACATTAAAGCTAGCCCAAAGACAAGGCCTCTTCTATCCAAGTACTTCCACATTGCAGATCAAAGGATTCAGGTGATTCCGATTGGGCTACCCCTTCGACACAAGGAAGTCAGAATCGGATTTTTGCGTCTTTCTTGGTGATTCACTCATCTCTTGGAAGTCCAAAAAGCAAGCAACCATCTCTCGTTCTTCCTCGGAAGCAGAATATCGAGCATTGGCCACAACAGCTTGCGAATTACAACGGCTCACTTACCTGATGCAGGAATTCAAAGTTCCATTTCAATCCCCGGCTCTTTTATATTGTGACAGCCAATCTGCACGCCACATTGCAACCAATGCTTCCTTCCATGAACGAACCAAGCACATAGAGCTTGATTGTCACTTGGTTCGTGAGAAACTCCAGACTCAGCTATTCCGTTTACTCCCAATCTCTAGTTCAGATCAACTAGCAGATATTCTAACAAAGGCATTGGACCCAAAGCCTTTTACATCATTGTTGCACAAGCGGGTAGTTCACACCATCCACTCACCAACTTGAGGAGGCTATTAATTGTATTAGTTTATTAGTTGTTAGTTAGTTCTATTAATTAGCTTTCTTTTCCCCTTTTCTAGCTCTGTCAGTTGACCCACCTTTATAGCTAAGTTTGTCGATTGTTGATTATATAAACCTCTTTCTGTAATTCATTTTCTATCAATAAAAGCATTTATTCATTCATCTTCTTGCAATCCTAATACCCGATCTCTCACTTTTTCTAGTTCTACTCTACATTTTCCTTGACCTTCTCTCTCAATTCTAAACTTTTTCTCACCTACCAATTAAGAGGGTGTTTGGGAAAGATAGATTTTTTGAGTTTCAACATTTTTATTTTAAAAAACTGTTTGATAAATAATCTCAAGTGTTTGGGATTTAGCTTATTTTTTAAAAAAACTTTTTCTTTGGAAAAAAATTTTGCTTTGAAACATCTGAAGGACTGGTAGATGTTTTTATTGTGATTATTTTAGATCAAATATTTATCATCCCTATCTTACCCTCTGATCTATCTATCTATCTATAAACAATACATTTTTGTCATCTATGCAATATGGTGTTGCCATGTGTCACATTCCCTATGCAAGAAATGCAGCAGTGTTTATGAATGACAAGTGTTAACACGACAATTTTTTATTTATTATTGTATTTATAAATTAATAAAAAACAATAAAAAATAAAAATTGAGCCAAAATTACGTAAATTTAAATCAAATAAAAAATCAAACTTTTCAATTTACCTTAATTCTCTTATTTCAAAACTAATTTTGAAATTTCAATTTTGAATTTCAATTTAAATCAACTATAAAATAAAATAAATAAAACAAAATAAACAATACATTTCTATCCCTATGTAATGTGGTGTTGTCATGTGTCACCTTCCCTATGCAAGAAATGCAGCAGTGTTTATGAACGACAAGTGTCAACACTACAATTTTTTGATTTATTATTGTATTTATAAATTAAAAAAAACAATAAAAAATAAAAATTGAGCCAAAATTACCTAAGTTTAAACCAAATAATAAGTCAAAGTTTTCAATTTACGTTAATTCTCTTATTTGAAAACTAATTTTGAAATTTCAATTTTGAATTTAAATTTAAATAAACTATAAAATTTGGTTAATTTCAAAAAATTAAATTTTAAATTTAATTAATCTTATATAATTATTTAATTTATTTCAATTTTAAAGTCATACCTAAAGTGTATTTAGGTAAATCTTCTCAAATTTGAAATTAAATTGAAATTGAAATTGGAATTTAAATTTTAAACTTACCTATTTTATCTAATTATTTAATTTATTTCAATTTTAATTTCAAATTTAAGGTCATACAATATATCTTTATGTAAATCTTATCAAATCTCACTTTTTACTAATTTTAAAATTTCAATTTTGAAATTAAATCAACTATAAAATTAGGGTTCGTTTCAAAAATTTAATATTTAAATAGAATTAATCTTATATAATTATTTAATTTATTTCAATTTCAATTTTAATTTTAAGATGATACCTAAAATGTATTTAGGTAAATTTTATCAAATTTGAAATTAAATTGAAATTTCGTAAATTTAAATTAAAATTTAGATTTTAAATTTAATTAATCGTATCTAATTATTTAATTTATTTCAAATTTAAGGTCATACAATATGTTTTTATGTAAATTAAATCAACTACAAAATTTGGGTTAATTTCAAAAATTAAAATTTTAAATGTAATCAATCTTATTTAATTGTTTAATTTATTTCAATTGTCGAGTAATACTAAAATAACACTTTATTAAAAGGTTTTACGCTTACCAAAAATTACCTCACAATCAAAAAACTTGACTATAAAAGTGTATCAAAATTTATATTCTATATTTTATTTCTCAAATTACTAAAAAGGTCATTCAACTTGACTAATTATATTCTCTCAAAAAAAAAAAACTTGGCTAATAATATGGTATTTACATGCATTATATATTTTATATAATTTGTGTAAATCATGTTAAGAACTTTATATAATTAATCTATCTATCTATAAACAATACATTTCTATCCTCTATGTAATGTGGTGTTGCCATGTATCACATTCCCTATGGAAGAAATGCAGCAATGTTTGTAACATCCTAAAATTCTAATATAATTAATTTAAAAAAAAGAAGAAGATTAAGTTATAAAAAAATGATATAATAAAATTAAAATATAATTAAGAGGTTTAATGGTGAGAATTTATTAGTATAAAATTTATTAGAATTGGTTAGTGAATACAAAAGAAATATTAAATTAAAATAAATATATAAAAAAGAGGAGTATTAATATATATGTATATATGTAAATGATGTACTGGGCGTTAAGCCCAAGTACATTTGATTACTCACAAGTTTTCTTTTAAAAAAAAGGGAGAAAAGAAAAAGAAAACCTAAAATAACCTATATACCTAATGCACTATATATATAGATACACTATAGTTACTGTGCACGGGATTGGAGCGCCGCACAGGAGACGAGAGAAAGGTATTTCCATTCTTTGCCAGTACAACCATAACAACACATATCCAAGAACGCCACCAAACGGGAGAAGAATTATTAGGGAAGCGCAAATCCTTATGATAAATAATTTTTAGAGCACATTGGAGGTCTTCGAGAGGTGAGTAACACTACTTTTTACGAACCCTTTCCGTGGTATGTGTGAACACCCCATTTTGACCGGGTCTTTTAGTCTTCACCAAAAATTTCAAAAAATAAAAAAATAAAAAAATTGCAAAGAAAATAAAAATAATAAAAATAATAAAAAGATTTTTAATTGGGTCAGGCCAGTTAAACCCATTTCATCCTCCTCCAACAAACCCTAGCAACCACTTTATTTTGAATTTGAATCTAGTTGACAAATCTCTTAATTTTTATAGATGAGGCTCGACAGTTTGTATTCTATTTCAAATCAGGGATAGAAATCTTGATCTTTGCAGATTTTTAGGATCAATATTTGAGCGAATTGGCATTATAAAAATCACAATAGGGGCAAATCCCTCAATTTTGGCAGATAAGGCTCGGCAGTTTTGGTTATATTTCAAATCAGGGATAAAATTTTTAATCTTTAACAGATTTTCAGGATCAAAATCGGAACAATTTGGCGTTATAAAATCAGAATAGGGACTACAAAATATGGGGGGGATCAGAGATAAAATTTCAGAGAGCAGTAAAAAAAATTCCAAAATGTCACTGAAACAGAATTTCTGAGGGTAGAACAACAAATAGGGAGAAGAGAGAGAATAGAAATAAACACAACACATACAGAGAGGGAGGTGCCACCGTGACCACCGTGCGCCGCCACCCCCTTCACCTCGAGCTTAGGTGTACGCACCGCCCAGATCCGATCTTGACTCATCCCTGCACGACCCAACCACCGTAACGCCGCCTCGCTCTGTGAATCGCACCGCTGCACGCCGCCGCTTCGGGTTCTCGCTGCAAGCAGAACCTCCTTCTAACCACCACATCACCGGTCGCTGTCCAGATCTCCTCTCCGCAAGCATCTCGACCACCACGCTACCACCGGAACCCGTAACCCGTACCACTGGCCACCATTGTCAGGCGTGCACAAACCCACTGCTTCCTCCTTTTCGTTTTGTTGTTCGTTTGTGCTCAGGCGAAGGGACAAAGGTCTTTTGGTTGTCTTTTATTTTCCACCTCCATGACTTCCAACGTTTCTGCCTTTGTTGTGTTGTATCCAGATGCATTGTGTTTACTTTCTAGTCTTTTTTATTATATTTATTGTTTCTTATTCATTTGGTTATGTGGCATAATTAACCTAATGGATTGTTGGGCTAATGGGTTAGTTTGTGGCCCAAGTCAAGTGAGTCTAAATAACCTAAAAGAATTGGGCTGATAAAATATGTGGTTTACTAGACCTGATTTTAAAATTAAATCTGATTTTTTTTTTTTTTTTGGATTGCTTTGTGAAATGTTTCACACTCAATCTTTATATTCGGGATAGCTCTATGGACGCATGTGCCATGTTCTATTTTGATTAGTTTTCTATATATAAAAAATAAATTAAAAATACATATAATAACAAATAAGTAAAAAAAACCCTTCTTTTTTTTAAAAAAATAAAATAAAAAAATCGTTTTTCATAAAAAATTAAAAACAACCAACAAATGAAATATCTTCTACAAGAACTACGTGGCTTTGAGTTTCCCATCGAAGCAGGGAATACGTAGGAGTGAGATTAAACATCTCGTCAAGCCAAAACTATTTTTTTTCCTTTATTTTTGTGTTCCTTTTAATTTTTTTAATATTTTTTATTTTTTTTAAAATGTAGATAATTGATTAATAATTTATTTAATGTTTTTTTGGGTTGCTCTATGACAAGTGTCATGCTTAATCCCTTAGCTTTGAGGTTGCCCTATGGACTTGCGTGCCACGTTTAATCTCATTTAGGATTTACCATCAATTTTTATATTTTGTTTTTTTAGAATTTTTTAAAAAAAATAAAAAGTAAAGAAACATAAAATATTAAATAAAAATATATCAATAAATAAATTCTTCCTTGTAAATATTTTTGGGGTAAAAAATAAACAATTTAATTTCGCTCAATTTATTCAAGGCATCATTCTTAGAATGGGCGGTGTAGGTTGCTTAACACCTTCCCTACTGTGAATCGACTTCCGAACTCATTTTGGTTCCAAAGACCAATTTTTAGGATTTTTCCAATTTTTATCCTAAATAAATAAAAATTGGTGGTGACTCTACTTTTTCTAAAAATATTCTTTTTATCTCCGTCCGCTGTAGTAATTTTTGGTTACGACGGATGGCGACTCCACTGGGGAATTTTCGAGAGTCAAACCTAAGTAATGAGTTGCGCATTTTGGTATTTATTGTTTACCCCTTTTTATTGTTTTCTTTTATTTATTTTTTTATATATTTGATTCCTTTTGCTTTAATAATTATTTTTACATTAGGATAGAAGACCATGATATTTGTAGTTTGTATGTATTTCAGGTTCAAGTAGTTTTGTTTTAGGATTGTACAGGTTTGTATGCCTCCAGCACACACAACACCGACACTCATTTTCACACACTTTCAGCTTTATACCCGAGCTTGTGGGACCTTAAGGATTAGGCGGTGACTCGGCATTGTCATTGAAGGCCTAGTGCCTCTCTGATATTTGTTGACTCACCACTCGGATTGTTACTAGTGTCATGGACTAGTCATCCTGGAGGGTTTATCCCTACTTGTGATTAGGTTCATGAACTAGGTCCTTGACAAGGGCAATCTGGGGACCATGACCTTTAGAAGTCTAGACACGTCCTAAAGTTTATACTCCTAAATTGACTTAGTGGCCGCTCGACTTAGAAGTTGCCATCATAGGTACCTTTAATTAGGCCCTACCTCTTAAGACAATTGGAGGCGTACCATATCTCCCTTGTGTTTTTCTATCCATTTACTTATTTATTTATTTATACTTCATTTCCCTTTGTGTTTTAACAAATGAATAATTAATAAATAAAATACATATTATATATATATATATATATATTGTAAAATAATATTTTTATTTTTTTTAAGGTGATTCTCTTTTGTGGAGGAAAGACATTATCTGTGTAGCAAGGAACAGAAATGTCTAACTCTAGCAATGCAATTGGCCTGAAAAAGAATATTAGAGTTGACGTGAAAATCAATGATGTGAAGACTTTAACGGAAATCAGTCGCTTGATGCCAAAAGAAGTATGTTCTGAGTTTGCAAGCAAGTATGGGAAGATTTTGGACTTATTACACATACATGTAGATGCTTTGGGCTTGAGTGCTTTGGCCCAATATTGGAACCCAAATTTGAGGTGTTTCGAGTTGCCGAATTTGGATACGACACCGACCATAGAAGAATATGCTTACATGCTACGGATGCCTCTTCCAAGGGAGTTTCGTGTTTATTTCTATTATGGTCAGCATGTTAGTGATGGGAAGGTAGCACAGTTGTTGGGAGTTCTACCGAAGCCATCAGACAAAATGGAAAAGGGAGGTGTTAGAGGTCTGAGGCGAAGATTCCTTGAAGTTTATCTCTAGGAACTGGCACGACAAAATAATTGGGTTATCTTCAAGCGGGTGTTAGCTTTAACCATTTATGGGCTGGTTCTTTTCCCCTTTATACCAGACATGGTGGATTATGCAGCCTTGGATGTTTACTACAAGGTCGAAGAATATACTGTGAACCCTGTTCCCGCAATTTTGGCAGAAACGTTCCTATCATTGCAAGTTTGCCATGAAAATCAACAAGGCAAATTACGATGTTGTGCACAAATGTTGTATGTTTGGATCGTGACTCACATGTATGCTCGAAATTATGTTAGTGGGATTGATGACCCTTTGAGGAGATTCCATCACATTCCGATAAAGCCGCACAAACCCAACGAATGGAGACAAGAATTTGATGAGGTTGATTCGAAAGCTTTTTCCTGGATGTGTCCTTGGTATAAAGGAAATACAGTCATCTTCAGTTGTGGGAATTTCTCGAATATTCCTTTGATGGGACCAAGGGGTTGCGTGTCATATTCTCCGGCACTTGTGATTTGACAATTGAAATGGACTCAACAGGAACCACTTGAAGAAGTGTCAGGAGGAATTTCGTTCTTATATCAAGAATGCGAGGTTGTCAAGAATACAACAATAGCTGTTAGATTCGCCTGGAGCAACATCAGGGTACTGGGATCCAATGAGTTGGGAAGACAAATTATTTCTCGTACTAAAAACTATGAGGCATGGGGGAAAGCAAGGAAAGGCAACCTTGTTATTTCGAAACCAATCCCGCATGAAGATGAAAATCCGCAAATGGAAGAAGAAATGTTAAAGAAAATCGAGATTATGATGGCCCAGATGGGAGTGCTAGAGGAAAAGAATGAAACAGATCAAATCACCATCGTCACGCTCCAACACCAAATCCAGAAGTTAAACATGAGGATAGAACATATGAAAGATGAATGTGCCGATGCATATGAAGCCGCAGCTCCAGCAAAGAGAGCAAGGAAGGGGAATATGAAAGAATCGGAAGTTCGAGGATTACTAGCAAGGATAGAAGATAAAAAAAGCGTTGGCACGAATCTTCAAAGAAAAATAAGACTTGGGGGCAAAAATCGAAGTGCACGTTCAGACAATCCGGATGTTGGAGGAAAGCATAGGATCTCTACAAGAAGCCTTAACTCATGCTAAGCGCTACTCTTATGAAGGTTGGAATGCAGCTGCAACTATACGCGAATCATTGGAAAAATCACAAGAGAAAGAGCAACAGTTATGGATGAGGATCCGGATGTTCGAAAGGGAGAAAAAAAAGTATGAGGATGAGATCAGACAACAGGAAGAATGGCTAGAGAACTGGGAATCCGTGGCAAAAGATTTGAAGGCTGACAGAGATGCTTGGAAGAAAAGATATGAACACCTCTCAGGAAGTTTGCAATACCATACCTATCAGTTTGTGGGTCACCTCGAGGAAGCACTAGTCCAAACTCGCATGAATGACGGATCTACAATACCTCCAAAAATAGCTCACTTCATGAAGTATTGTAGGGGTCTTGCTAGAGGATTCAAAAGCCATTTTTTAGGGTTACATCCATCAATGAGTTCTGCTCTATCTTATGGTGTGTTACAAGTAGGCCTGTATGATTGCATTGCTAGTGAATGATGATGTCTATTGAGGAACACCTGTTCCCATGGATTTGTCATCAACCACTCATTAACCTAAGGGGAATGTGCCCCTAGAGTTATGTGTCGGGGTGAAGTTGCTTGCTACAAAAAATGGTCTTTCCTTTGTAAAAGAAAGAATTCATGATCCTTTCGAAGCATACTTTTATCTTTCTTAATAATAAATAATAATGACAAAAAAATTGTATATATATATATATATATATATATATATATATATAAAGGGGGTTACTGATTAGAATAATTGACGATTTTTCGAACAGAGCTAAAAACACGAATTTGAGGGTTCGAGAATCATTGCGCGACCTAAGAAAGACAATACCAATCAAACCCGAGTTCACAACACAAGATCTCGGACCAGGATGGCTGCCAACGATCCTGAGACAGGAAGAAACTTGAGTTTAGATGTAGATGAAGTGAGGGGAAGGGTGACTGAAATCTCTGAAACTCAAGCAAGGTTGGAGGCTATACTACAGGATATGAGGGAATCCCTTAGCAGGCTTGGTGCAAATAGAATTGGAAATGAAGATGACCCACATGTAAGCATACAGCTGGCCCTCTCCATGGTAACTGCGCCAATGTTTTCAAACATATACCATAGCCTTACTCAGGGAATGTCGGGTTACACAGAACCCATAGTAATCCCCATCGGGGAAGGATATCGCCCCATCGAGAATGTGTATCATGAGGCTGCTGGCTATACAGGACTTACATGGGAAAAACCCCATGCATCCATTCCTGAACAATCAAGGGGAATTCAGTTTGGACCCGATAAGATGAAGGAAGAGTGGATGGAGAAGGTAGAAGAACAAATAAAAGAGATCAAGGGCTCAAATACTTATGGCCTTCTCAAGATTGAAGAACTTTGTCCTTCCACAAATGTTGTGATTCCTATGGATTTCAAAATTCCTGATTTTTCCAAATTTGATGGAAGTGGGAACCCACGATTCCATTTGATTAGCTATGCCACCAAAATGGCCATCTGGTCTAAGGATGACAAGTTCCTTATTGGTTTTTTCCATGGAAGCTTGACCGGAATCGCACTAGAGTGGTACTTTCAATTAGACCATTCTAAGATCTCTCGGTGGACAGAATTAGCCGATTTGTTCGTGGATCAATACAAATTTAATTTGGACGTAGCTCCGACCCGTGAACAGTTGACTACAATGCAGAAGAAGAGTGATGAATCCTTCAAACAGTATGCACAAAGGTGGAGGAGTTTGGCTGCTCAGGTTCAGCCGCCGTTGATGTTGTCCGAAATGTGCTCATACTTTTTGGGAACCCTGGGATCCACCTTTATCGGAGCAATGGCAGGAGTAGCTTATAGGGACTTCTCTGACTTGATTGCTGCAGGGGAAAGAATTGAAATCCTAGCCAGAGCCGGGAAGTTGCCAATTGACATGGAAGGCAGTGCATCCAAGAAGGGGTTATTTCCCAAGAAGAAGGAAGCAGAAGCAAATTATGTGCAACACCAGCAAAACTTTGGACCTCGTCATGTCCCTTCATACCCAAGGTACCAAGCACCATATCAGACCCAAACACCATTTTACCCACCTCAACAGACCTCGCCAACCATCACCCAGCCACAAAACCAAATAAATAACATCCCTACCCCTCAACCATACAACCCCACTCGCCCAACATATACTCATTATCCACCTGCACCTCAACAAAACCATCCAAGCTACCCTCGACCTTGCCCAAATTTTCCAAATCAGGGACGTTTCCAATATCAAAATCTGCCTCCTTTCCCAAGACTGTCTATCTCCAATGCAGATTTGTTCAAACAACTATTTGATCGTCACCTAATCGCTGGAAACCCTGTACGGCCTATGGAACCACCTTTCCCTGCTTGGTACAATCCAAACTTGACTTGCAAGTATCACATGGATGCCCTGGGACATTCCATTGAAGAATGTGAGGCCTTCAAGACAGCAGTAAGAAAATTGATTGCTTGTGGAAGATTGGGTTTCGAAGAAGATTCTGGGCCTAGCATTGTTAATAACCCAATCCCAAACCATAATGCGGGAAATAGTGTGAATAACTTGGAAGTGAAAGGGCCTCGAGTTAAGAAGGTTTTGGAATTGCGAACCCCGATACAAGAAGTATTTGCGGGGCTCAAGAAAGCAGGATATGATATTGTTGCACCGGTGAAGCCGATTGGGGAAAAAGAGAAGTATGATGGTGATTTAAGTTGTGATTATCATCATGAGTAGGTAGGGCATGATATCGAAACTTGTTGGGACTTTAAGGTCCGAGTCCAATGATTACTTACCTTGGGGGTGATCCAAGCTAGGCGAGGTACGACTGAAGAAGTTAATGTGGTTGAAAAAGTTGTGCTCCGGATACCACCTATGAATGATGCGTCGGTACCAGAAAAAGTGATTGTAAAGGTGAAAAAGCCAACTCCTTTTGTTTATAATGATACACGCGCTGTACCATGGAATTATGAACAGAAAGTTGAGCTAGTAGGAGGGGTAGGAGAAACTTCGAAGGCCCAGGTTACTAATGTTGTGAGAATTGGAGGCATCACAAAGAGTGGGCGATACTATGACCCGGTAGAAGAAGAAGCAAGGAAGAACACCAAAGATGAAGGAAAGGAGAAGGAAGAAAAAGAAGAAGAGTTTCTGAAGATCATGAAGCAAAGTGAATACGATGTGATGGAGGAGTTGAAGAAAACACCGGAAAGAATATCCATTTTGCCGCTTGTCCTCACATTAGGAATGCATCGTAAGGCATTATTGAAGGTGTTGAATGAAGGTTATGTTAATTCCGACGTCACGCTAGAGAATGTAGTAAATATGGTGGATCCGGTGAGGCGGGTCAACATGATCAATTTCTCAGAAGATGAGGTGTTTTTGAAGTTTAGAGGTAGTCCTAAGGCACTCCACATTACCCTAAGGTGAAAATGATTTGTGATTGCGAAGGTGCTTATAGATGGTGGCTCGGCATTGAACGTGATTCCGTTGTCCACTCTAGAGCAGCTAAACATAGGTTTGACGGATTTGACACCTCAAGAGATGATTGTGTGAGCCTTTGATGGGACAGCAAGAGGGATCTTAGGAGAAATAACTCTGCCCCTCGAAGTAGGGCCTAGTTGTTTTCGTGTTCTCTTTCAAGTCATGGAGATCCAGCCAGCTTATACTCTGCTCCTAGGAAGGCCTTGGATTCATGAAGCTGGTGTTGTTCCATCAACATTGCATCAGTGTCTGAAATATATTCAGGATGGGGCTGTAATTACCATCCGCGGTGAAGAGGAAATCATGCTTTCAAAGCCTGTTTCGATACCATACGTAGAAAGTACAGAGCAATTAGAGGATGATTCCCTACGTAGTTTTGAAATCCTGAACCCAAAAAGCAAGAAGGAGGAGCTGCCAATGCAAAATGTGAATGAAGTGGCAGTCCGTATAATGGAAAGGAATGGGTATCAGAAAGGAAGAGGCCTAGGGGCAAGCCTCCAAGGGATCCCTCAACCGATTGCAGCAGTTACAAGAGATGGAAGACATGGACTAGGATACAATCCTTCTCTAGAAGAAAATATGAAGTACTTGACTCTTGGAGGCAAGAAAGAAGAAGGAAAGGAATTTAATTATATCCCCCACTTGACAGATACTTTCTCGGCATCAACTCAAGTGATCTCGCCAAAAAAGTTGACTTCCCCTCATTTCACTATCAGTGCACTTGAAGAGGAGCAAGCAAGAAACCCTGTTATTTATCTCTCTGCTGACAATGAGGTCCTTGGCAATTGGCAGTCTGAACCATTTGTTGATGTTATTTCTATGAAGTAATTACCTTTTTGTATCTCGTATAAACTGATGTTTACTTTAGTTGAGAAATGAATAAAATGAGTTAGTATGATTTTTCAGCATTTTTCTTGGTGTCTTCCTTTCTCTACCCTTTATCTTATATCAATTGCGCTTCATTTCTTGAATAATATCCTTGCCTATATTTCTCTTGTTTCAAACATCTTCTTTCAGGAACCTCACCACCGTCGAAGGTTTGTCTCACAAAAGGAACCTTGAAACCTCGTTTACTGATTCCCTTGCGGTCGTTGACGAAGACGATTCTGGGATTAGTGAGGAAGAAGAAGCCATTGAGGAATTTACAAAGTCGATAGAGCGCTCAGAAAATGGGTTCACTTCAAATGATGAAGTTATAGAAGTGATTAATATGGGGACCGAGGAAGACAAGAAGTAGTTGAAAATAGTGGATAATCCAGAACGTGCAGAAATGGTCGTGCTATTTAAGGAGTACCTAGATGTGTTTGCATGGTCCTACAAAGATATGCCAGGATTGGATCCAGAGATAGCATCACATAAAATCCCACTGTACCCAGATACGGTGGTGAAGAAACAAAGGTTGAGGAGGATGCATCCAGATGTCACTAAAGATCAAAGAAGAGGTAACTAAGCAATTAGAAGCTGGATTTGTGGAAGTGTCGAGACACCCGGAGTGGGTTGCTAATGTCGTACCAGTACCAAAGAAGGATGGAAAAGTAAGAATGTGTGTGGATTAGAGACTTGAACAAAGCAAGTCCGAAGGATGACTTCCCATTGCCTCATATTGATGTCCTCGTAGACAACACAGCAAGGAACCACATATTCTCCTTCATGGATGGGTATTCGGGATACAATCCGATTCTCATGGACGTCGATGACAAAGAGAAGACGACTTTCATCACCCCTTGGGGAACTTTTTGTTACAAAGTAATGCCTTTTGGGCTGAAGAATGCCGGAGCTACCTACCAGCGTGCGATGGTAACATTGTTCCATGATATGATGCACAAGGAAATAGAGGTATACGTGGATGATATAGTGGCTAAGTCTAAGGAGGGGGAAATTCATGTAGCAGTTTTGCATAAGTTATTTGAGAGATTAAGGAAGTACAATCTGAGACTCAATCCCACAAAATGTGTGTTTGGAGCCTCAACTGGGAAATTGTTGGGTTTTGTGGTCAACAGGGAAGGAATACAAGTGCAGCCCGACAAGGCAAAGGCGATCAAGGACATGCCAACTCCCAAGAATGAACGAGAAGTAAGGGGTTTTCTAGGGAGATTAAATTACATTGCCCGATTCATTGCTAACTTGACAAGCACGTGTGAGCCTATTTTTAAGCTATTAAAGAAGAATAATCCGGGGAGATGGAATGAGGAATGTCAGGAAGTCTTTGACAAAATAAAGGCATACCTATTAAACCCACCAGTGTTGGTGCCGCCCACTCAAGGTCGTCCTTTGATACTGTATCTCACGATCCTACCAACCTCAATGGGGGCAATGTTGGGGCAACATGATGAGTCTGGCAAGAGAGAACATGCAATTTACTATCTGAGCAAGAAGTTTAATGACCGCGAAGCCCGATACATGGCAATTGAGAAGACTTGTTGCGCATTGGTATGGACCTCCAAGAGACTCAAGCAATACATGTTATACTACACCACTTGGTTAATCTCTCGAATGGACCCTTTAAAGTACATCTTTGAAAGTCCTCACATACCATTAAGGGTCTCAAAGTGGAAAATGGTATTATCAGAATTCGATATTAAGTATGTGACCCAAAAATCCATTAAGGGAAGTGCAATTGCTGATCACTTAGCTGAAAACCTTCTTGAGGGAGGACAGCCAATTATATCCGAGTTCCCTGATGGAGAGATACTATCATTGGAAGAAGGTGAAACAGAGGAAGATGATATGTGGAAGATGTATTTTGATGGAGCAGTTAATATGCATGGAAGTGGCATAGGAGCGGTGGTTGTTTCTCCGGAGGGCATGCAATACCCGGTGGCTGTTAGGCTTGAATTTGAATGCACCAACAATATTGCGGAGTATGAAGCATGTGCAAGTGGATTACAAGCAGCAATTGATCTTGGAATAAAACAGCTAAAGGTATTTGGAGATGCAGCCTTAATCATTTATCAAGTCAATGGCGAATGGCAAACTAAAGATCCCAAGCTTATCCCATATCAGAAATACTTGACTCAGTTAGTTGCGAAGTTTGATGAGATTACTTTCTCGCACTTGACTCGAGACAAGAATCAATTTACGAATGCTTTAGCCACATTAGCCGCTATTCAAGTGAAGGTACAAGATGAGTCAGCATACTGTGCACATGTGGAAGAAGAGCTCGATGGTAATCCTTGGTATCATGACATCAAGCAATATATGAAGAATAGAACGTACCCAGCTGGAGTAAATGAAGTGAATAAGAGGACGATTCGTAGATTGTCAATGTCCTTTTACTTAGATGGCGAAATTCTATATAAGAAGAACTATGATGGGGTCCTCATGAGATGTGTCGATGCTCATGACGCTCGGACTATCATGATAGAAGTTCACGAAGGGATATGTGGAACACATGCCAATGGTCACATGATGGCACGCAAGATCCTACGAAATGGTCACTATTAGCTAACAATGGAAGCCGATTGTCTGGAGTATGTCCGAAAATGCCATAAATGCCAAATATATGCAGATCAGATCAAAGCTCCACTGGTCCAACTACACAATCTTGTGTCTCCATGGCCATTTTCTATGTGGGGGATAGACGTCGTTGGACCAATCAATCCCAAGGCTTCAAACGGACATGCTTCATCCTGGTTGCAATAGATTACTTCACTAAGTGGGTGGAAGCAGCATCATATGCCAATATAACTCAAAAGGTGTTTACCAAGTTCCTAAAAAGGGATATTATTTGTCGCTATGGAATACCAGAAAGAATCATTACAGATAATGCTGCCAATCTTAGTGGGGTGGATGTAAAGAAGTTATTAGAGATTTTTAAAATCAAGCACCATAATTCCTCCCCATATAGACCTCAGATGAACGGGGCGGTAGAAGCGGCCAACAAGAATGTCAAGAAAATTGTTGCTAAAATGGTCGTAAATTATAAGGATTGGCATGAAATGTTGCCATACGCTTTGCACGCGTATCGTACCAATATAAGATCAAGTACTGGGGCAACTCCTTTCTCATTGGTGTATGGAATGGAAGCTGTTTCTACTATAAAAGTTGAAATCCCTTCATTAAGAGTGCTGATGGAAGTTGATTTGGAAGAATCGGAATGGGTGAAAGCTCGATATGATCAGTTAAACATGATTGAGGAAAAAAGACTAGTGGCTCTTTGTCATGGACAACTATATCAGATAAGAATGGCTAAAGCCTTTAATAATAAAGTCCGTCATAGAGAGTTTCAACCAGGTGACTTGGTGTTAAAGAAAATACTTCCCAACCAAGAAGATGCCCGAGGAAAATGGGCACCCAATTATGAAGGGCCATATATAGTAAAGCGGGCATACTCAGGCGGAGCCTTGGTCCTAACAGATGAAAACGGACGAGAGCTACCGAGACCTATAAACTCTGATGCCGTGAAAAAGTTCTATGCCTGATAAAAAATAAAGAAAAAAGAAAGGGAGAGCCCGTTAGGTCGAAAACCCGCAAGGGCGACCTAAGCAAATGTTAGGGCATAAATAAAATAAAATAAAAAGAAGCCCGTTAGGTCGAAAACCCGCGAGGGCGGCCTAAGCAAAAGTTAGGGCATTAAGAGAGAGAGAGAGAGAGAGAGAGAGAGGTCCGCTAGGTTCAAAACCCAAAAGGGCGACCTAAGCAAAAAGTAGGACAAAGAAACTGAATCTTAGTCTGAAAACCCGCAAGGGCAGTTTAAGAGATATCTTAATATTCACCACACTGGGGCAATTTTTCTCATGACTGGCTACATTGGGGCAAAGAAAATCGTTGAAATGTTAATGAAAGGATATATGTGGAAGCTGAGACCAGGAGCTGCGACGTCAAACAATTGTTGGGAATCAGTTAAGAGGATCAAGGAACCAATACTGGGGCAAAATTTTATGCGGTTTTCTTTTGTTCCATCATCTCTTTTCATACAATTCCCATGAACCCCTTTGTATTTCCCCTCTTTCTTTCCAATTTCCTTGTGTGCAATATAAATTCTCATAATGAGGCAAGGATTTTATTCATCCATTTTTCCTATTGTGCTTAAATCATGCTTGCGCATTGAAATCATGTCTCAATTTAAGTAATTTAAGTTTAATGGTATGGTTACTTCAACAAATGGTTTGAACCAAAGAAAGCCCAGCATTTCAAAGTCAATAAGGGAGATAACGGTGCACAATGAGGAGAAAAGAAAAGCAATGATGAAAGTCTCCATGAGTCCTAGTCTTGAAGGAAATAATCACTCTACCTGTCTCCACCGTTTTGAAAAGAAGCCCCTCTAATTGAAAGACCCTAACTCAGAGCTGTTGATAAACAAGGGTTTGATTGGTCGAAGTCTTTTAATGGAGCGTGTGGTTCAATTGTAATTGAGACAAAGGTAAAGAAAAGTTTCTTAAGAGAAAGCAAATTACCATCATTTTATTTCTGGGATCCGAGACCCACTGCAATTTATTCTTCGAGCTCTGAGGCTCACTGCAAATTTACTTTTGGGATCTGAGGCCCGCTACAAATTTATTTTTCGAGCTCTGAGGCTCACTACTAATTTTATATTTGGGATCTGAGGCTCACTGCAATTTATTTTTCGAGTTCTGAGGCTCACTGCAAATTTATTTTTGGGATCTGAGGCCCGCTGCAAATTTATTTTTCGAGCTCTGAGGCTCACTACTAATTTTATATTTGGGATCTGAGGCCCACTGCAATTTATTTTTCGAGCTCTGAGGCTCACTACAAATTTACTTTTGGGATCTGAGGCCCGCTGCAAATTTATTTTTCGAGCTCTGAGGCTCACTACTAATTTTATATTTGGGATCTGAGGCCCACTGCAATTTATTTTTCGAGCTCTAAGGCTCACTGCAAATTTATTTTTGGGATCTGAGGCCCGCTGCAAATTTATTTTCCGAGCTCTGAGGCTCACTACTAATTTTATATTCGGGATCTAAGGCCCACTGCAATTTATTTTTCGAGCTCTGAGGCTCACAGTGCAATTTATTTTTCGAGCTATAAGGCTCACTGCAAATTTATTTTTCGGATCTGAGGCCCGCTGCAAATTTATCTTCGAGCTCTGAGGCTCAATGCTAATTTGGGATCTAAGGCCCACTGCATTTCGGGATCTAAGGCCCACTATCGTTTTTATTTTCCAAGCTCTAAAACTTAATTTTCTCCAGCCTGTTTCCCATCCCGGCTAAAATGTGAGTTCATTTTCTTTACTAGTTCCTTACTACTATCACATGAAAAATCGTTATTTCTTCATGTATTCTAGTAATGAACAAGTAAAGAGGGGCAACTGTGAACACCCCATTTAAACCCATTTCATCCTCCTCCAACAAACCCTAGCAACCACTTTATTTTGAATTTGAATCTAGTTGGCAAATCTCTTAATTTTTGTAGATGAGGCTCGGCAGTTTTGATTCTATTTAAAATCAGGGATAGAAATCTTGATCTTTGCAGATTTTTAGGATCAAGATCTGAGCGAATTGTCATTATAAAAATCACAATAGGGGTAAATCCCTTAATTTTGGCAGATAAGGCTCGGCGGTTTTGGTTATATTTCAAATCAGGGATAAAATTTTTAATCTTTAACAGATTTTTAGGATCAAAATCGGAACAATTTGGCGTTATAAAATCATAATAGGGACTACAAATTATGTGGGGGATCAGAGATAAAATTTCAGAGAGCAGTGAAAAAAATTCCAAAATGTCTCTGAAACAGAATTTGAGGGTAGAACAACAAATAGGGAGAAGAGAGAGAATAGAAATAAACACAACACATACAGAGAGGGAGGTGCCACCGTGACCACCGTTCGCCGCCACCCCCTTCACCTCGAGCTTCTGTGTACGCACCGCCCAGATCCGATCTTGACTCATCCTTGCACGACCCAACCACCGTAACGCCGCCTTGCTCTGTGAATCGCACCGCTGCATGCCGCCGCTTCGGGTTCTCGCTGCAAGCAGAACCTCCTTCGAACCACCACATCACTGGTCGCTGTCCAGATCTCCTCTCCGCAAGCATCTCGACCACCACGCTACCATCGGAACCCGTAACCCGTACCGCTGGCCACCATTGTCAGGCGTGCACGAACCCACTGCTTCCTCCTTTTCGTTTTGCCGTTCGTTTGTGCTTAGGCGATGGGACAAAGGTCTTTTGGTTGTCTTTTATTTTCTCCCTCCATGACTCCCAACGTTTCTGCCTTTGTTGTGTTGTATCCAGATGCATTGTGTTTACTTTCTAGTCTTTTTTATTATATTTATTGTTTCTTATTCATTTGGTTATGTGGCAGAATTAACCTAATGGATTGTTGGGCTAATGCGTTAGTTTGTGGCCCAAGTCAAGTGAGTCTAAATAACCTAAAAGAATTGGGCTGATAAAATATGTGGGAAACTAGACTTGATTTTAAAATTAAATCTGAATTTTTTTTTTTATTTTGGGATTGCTTTGTGAAATGTTTCACACTCAATCTTTATCTTCGGGATAGCTCTATTGACGCATGTGCCATGTTCTATTTTGATTAGTTTTCTATATATAAAAAATAAATTAAAAATACATATAATAACAAATAAGTAAAAAAAAACCCCTTCTTTTTTTTAAAAAATAAAATAAAAAAAGTTTTTTCATAAAAAATTAAAAACAACCAACAAATGAAATATCTTCTACAAGAACTACGTGGCTTTGAGTTTCCCATCGAAGCAGGGAATACGTAGGAGCGAGATTAAACATCCCGTCAAGCCAAAACTAATTTTTTTCCTTTATTTTTGTGTTCCTTTTAATTTTTTTTAAATGTAGATAATTGATTAATAATTTATTTAATGTTTTTTTGGGTTGCTCTATGACAAGTGTCATGCTTAATCCCTTAGCTTTGAGGTTGCCCTATGGACTTGCGTGCCACGTTTAATCTCATTTAGGATTTACCATCAATTTTTAATTTTATTTTTTTAGAATTTTTTTAAAAAAAAATAAAAACTAAAGAAACATAAAATATTAAATAAAAATATATCAATAAATAAATTCTTCCTTGTAAATATTTTTGGGGTAAAAAATAAATAATTTAATTTCGCTCAATTTATTCAAGGCATCATTCTTAGAATGGGCAGTGTAGGGTGCTTAACACCTTCCCTACTCGTAACCGACTTCCGAACTCATTTTGGTTCCAAAGACCATTTTTTAGGATTTTTCCAATTTTTATCCTAAATAAATAAAAATTGGTGGCGACTCTACTTTTTCTAAAAATATCTTTTTATCGCCGTCCCTGTCGTAATTTTTCGTTACGACAGTATGGATGACTGTTTTAGTTGACAAAAGACTACCCTTTGAGAATTTTGTTTTTTTTATTGATTTGATGAGCTGAATTAGTAAATATGTTTTCGCTAAAATTAAAAGAAACTGTTTATTAATAATTTATTGTTTTGTGCATAAAATTCTTCTGGTTAAAGGTTAGATTGATAAATCTACTAAACCTTGGTACTGTGCGTCAAAACCATATGAGCGGATTTCCTTTTGTTCCTAATTGTTTCATGAAAACCCGTACACTGTGTCAAGATCAATTCAAGTAAATTGGAGTTCTAGTGACACGTGTTCCTTTTTGTTTCATGAAGTATAGATTTTGTTTAATTGAATTTTTATATATTAATTGAGTGATAGCATGAATTAAATCCAATTGGTTTATAGTCAGAAAGAATATATATGTGTGTTTGATTGATATTTGTACTAGTTGAATTGAATGATATGCTTGATGCTATATGTTATGTCTCGATGCTCGCGATTGCCATAGTGTAGATATAAAATTACTTGGAGACATGATATGAGTCTATTTGGTATGCATGATAGGATTAGATATTTAATTTAGGGTGAATGAATTGTTACATGTATGAGACATGAAATTGTCCCTTATGATGAATTGTATGATGTTTGCCGTAATACCACCTACGATAGGGGTATCGAAAAGTAATACCACCGTAATGGGGTATCGAAAGTAACATCCCCATATGATTGGGATGTCGAAAATAAGTAATACTACCTAAAAAGGAGTATCGAAAGTAACACCGCCACAGGTTGGGGTGTCGAAAAAGGAGAAATATCACCATGTGCACATGGGAGGTATCGAAATGGAAATGTCCCCGACAGGAGGGTGACATCGAAACACTCCTCGTGAGTAGGAGTGGGCAATGGGACGCCATTGTCGTGTGATGTGTGAATATATAGCATGCCGGCAAGAGGCCAATTTAATTAGGAGGTCTTCGGACCGCTTGGATTAAACTAGAATTTATCTGGTATATGGAATGTGATGTATTGAGATGAGATTATTATTGATATTAAAAGTATTTTCTTTTTTATATATAATTTTGGAAAATTAACTGGTGCCATGGACAGTTTTTCCGGTTACTGCGCCGGCTGAGAACAATGCTATTTTCGAAAATATTTTTTTAAAACTGTATTGTTGATCACTGTGATTTTATATCTCATTATAAGTATTGTTTTCAGAGCACGAGGAGGATGTCATTGAAACTGAAGAGGCGTGAAGACTTAGTGGATTCCATTAGTTATTCTTTCTAGTTTGGTTAGTATTTTCTTAAATAAGGAGCCGTATGTGGCTAGACACATTTATTTATTTATCGCTGGGTTTGTTAGTAGACGCCTGATATTGAGGCTTGTGGTTTTCATTTATATTTATATTCATTACATGGATATTTTTTTACTATTTTATTTAATATGAGGTATTTTCCTACTTAGTTATTTGAGAAAAATTTTATGACTTTTGTTTTTTTAATTAAATGTTTTGAAGGATTTTTATTGAAATTAATTTGGGTTACTAATGTAACGAAGGGCGCTACATTTATGTTATCAGAGCAGTTCAATTCTAAATCGGACTGTGGTAGTGGGACTTTTTCAAAAAACAAAACTTGGGCACATAGGATGCTTGTTAGAGTTATAATCCTGCATTCTATTCTTTTGGATATTGGACTTGATCAACCCACTGTTCGATTGGTGGTATGCAGATTATGGCAACGAACAGGCGAGGGAGAAATGATGCACTTGCAGCGACTTTGGCTCGAATGGCCAGAGTTATGCAGGAGCAGACGGAGACTCTCCGTCAGATGAGGGATAATGGGGACGTGGTTAACGTGGTACCGGTTGCAGCTCCAGATCCACAGTATAGGGGTCTGTCAGAGTTCAGGAATAATAATCTGCCAGCTTTTCGAGGGACCACCGATCCTATTGAGGCAGAGGAATGGTTACTAAAAATAGAGAAGATCTTCCGGGTCATGGGGTGCCCTGATGCTCAGAAGGTGGATTTTGCCACCTATATGTTAGAGTCGGATGCAGAGCACTGGTGGAACTGTGCCAAGGGCGGGTTGCTTGCTTCAGGTGCCCCTGTCACGTGGGACGGATTCAAGGAGGTATTTCTCGAGAAGTACTTTCCACACAGTGTACGGATACTGAAAGAGATGGAGTTTCTACATCTTCGTTAGGGGAGTATGACGGTAGCGGAATATGTGGCCAAGTTCGAGAGGCTTGCAAGGTTCTCCACACAGGTAATGGATAATCCTGATGGTGCATGGAAAGCAATTAAATTCGAGCAGGGTTTGAAGCCAGAGCTGCAGAGCCTTATTGGGCTCCTAGAGATTCGAGACTACCCCACTTTAGTGAACAAGTGTAGGGTGGGGGAGCAGAATATGCAATTTGTGCTGGCTGAGAGGTCGAAAGAGAAGAGCTTCAGTGACGGCAAGAGATCCCATGGGAAAGGGGGTAATTTCCAGAAGAGCCTACGACCTGTGCCCACAATCACGAAGGGTAAGCAGGTTCAAGGTGCTCAAGGTGAAAGGGGTACTGCATGTTACAAGTGTGGGTGGCAGCATGGAGATCGTGTGTGCCCCGCGGCACAAACCCCTTGCCACCAATGCGGGAAGACGGGACACTTTGGTAGGATGTGCAAGTCAGGAGGACAATCTCAAACCAGATCGTTGAACCACGGAAGGGTCTTTACCATCCAAGGAGAGGAGGTGAAGGAGTCCGACGGTTTGATTCAAGGTAAGGGCTTTATCAAAGGTCATAATGTTATCATATTGTTCGATTCGGGAGCAACACGTTCATTCATTTCATTTAAATGTGCTCAATTCTTAGAGTTGCCTGTTACTAAACTGTCATATGATTTGTGTGTTTCTACTCCTGCTAAAGATAGATTGATTACTTCTTCTGTCTGCCTGCAATGTCCTTTATTGTGTCAAGACCTGACTTATATTGTTGATCTGATATGTTTACCTATGTCTGGTCTGGATATTATTTTGGGCATGGACTGGTTGTCTCGTAATAATGCTATTATTGATTGTGCTAGTCGAACTATTTCTTTCATCCCACAGTCCATGTCTGTTGACTCTCCCAGGACGGAACACCTTATCTCTGCTGCCTCATGTCATAAGTGCTTAGTTGAGGGAGCTCAGGGATATATACTCCTCTTTTCTGCTAAGATAGAGGCTGAAAGTGATATAGCGTCGTTACCTATTGTGTGTGAGTTCCCAGATGTGTTTCCTAAGGATGTCTCTAGTTTACCTCAAGATAGAGAGATTGAGTTTACCATAGATTTAGTACCTGGGAGTGGACCTGTATCAATAGCACCCTAGAGGATGGTACCTCTAGAGTTGAGCGAGCTCAAGAAATAGATAGAGGATATGTTACAGAAGGGGTTTATTAGGCCTAGTGTGTCACCTTGGGGAGCACCAGTGCTTTTAGTGAAGAAAAAGGATGGGAGTATGAGGTTGTGTGTTGATTATAGGCAACTGAATAAGGTAACCATCAAGAACAAATATCCCTTGCCTAGGATAGATGATCTCTTAGATCAGTTAAGGGGAGCGTCAGTGTTTTCCAAAATAGATCTAAGATTGGGATACCATCAAATTAGAGTTAGAAGCGAGGACATCCCTAAGACAGCCTTCAGGACAAGGTATGGTCACTATGAGTATGTAGTGATGCCCTTTGGTGTGACCAACTCCCCAGCCGTTTTCATGGACTACATGAATCGGATCTTTAGGACCTTTTTGGACAGGTTTGTGGTGGTGTTCATAATGATATTTTAATATACTCTAGGACACCAGAAGAACATGGAGAACACTTAAGGTTGGTGTTGCAGATCTTGAGGGACGAGCGTCTTTATGCTAAACCGGAGAAGTGTGAGTTTTGGCTAGACGAGGTAAAGTTTTTAGGACACACCATCTCAAAGGACGGTGTAGCGGTTGATTCCTCTAAAGTTGATGCGTTGTTGGGATGGGAACAACCTAAGACAGTAACCGAAGTAAGGAGTTTCCTAGGCTTAGCTGGTTACTATAGGAAGTTCATAGAGGGTTCTCTAGATTAGCCTTACCTTTGACCCAGTTGACTAGGAAAGGGAAACCTTTTGTGTGGGACCAGGAGTGTGAGGACGGGTTCCAAGAACTTAAGAGGAGACTGGTGTCGTCACCAGTCTTAACTATACCGGATCCCTTAGTGAGTTTTGTGGTATACTGCAACACATCTAAGAATGGCTTAGGATGTGTCTTAATGCAGGATGGCAAGGTGGTAGCATATGCCTCTAGACAGCTTAGACCACATTTGGGAAATTACCCTACCCATGACCTAGAGCTAGCAGCCGTGGTTTTTGCCCTTAAGATTTGGAGGCATTACCTTTATGGGGCAACGTTTGAAGTTTTTAGTGACCATAAAAGCCTTAAATACATGTTCGACCAGAAGGAGTTGAACATGAGACAATGAAGGTGGATGGAGTTCCTTAAGGACTATGACTTCGAGTTGAAATACCATCCGGGAAAAGCCAATATGGTGGCAGATGCTTTGAGTAGGAAGTCCCTACACGTGTCAAGCTTGATGGTGCATGAGCTGAACCTCATGGAAGAGTTTAGGGACATGAATCTGGAAGTGTTGGATGTGTCCTTAAGTGTCTTAAGTTTTAAGTTGAATAGGTTGGAAATTAATAGTGACCTTAGAGATGAGGTTAGGCGGGAACAACTCTTAGACCAGGAGTTGCGAGTCTCGGTTAGGACAAGAGGGTTATGAGTTGTCAGTTGATGAGCTAGTGAAGTTTAAGAATAGGATCGTTGTTCCTAAGGAGGGGAGCCTTAGAGAGAAGATATTAGAGGAAGCTCATAAGGGAAAGTTTACCATACATCCTGGAATAACTAAGATGTACCAAGACCTTAAGAGGATATATTGGTGGCCAGGAATGAAAAAGGATGTGGCTAACTTCGTAACTAGGTGTTTAGTGTGCCAAAAGGTTAAGATAGAACATCAGAAGCCTTCGGGGTTGTTGCAGTCCTTGGAGATCCCAGAATGGAAGTGGGAGAGAATTTCTATGGACTTTGTGATGGGGTTACCTAAGACACGTTTGGGCTTAGATGCCATTTGGGTGATAGTGGATAGGTTGACCAAGTCTGCCCACTTCTTGCCAATTAAGGCAACCTATAGCTTAGACAAGTTGGCATAGCTCTATATCAAGGAAATAGTCAAGCTTCATGGGATACCCACATCTAT
This sequence comes from Sophora flavescens, assembly GCA_030762895.1. NCBI lineage: Eukaryota > Viridiplantae > Streptophyta > Magnoliopsida > Fabales > Fabaceae > Sophora > Sophora flavescens. Next base: position 217,408,106 of record CM061062.1, read on the forward strand.
AGTGTCGGATAGAGACCCGATGTTTACCTCTAGATTTTGGAGAGCTTTTCAAGCAAGCCTTTGGGACTAAGTTGAACCTTAGCACGGCCTGTCATCCCCAAACGGATGGTCAGTCAGAGCGGACCATTCAGACCCTTGAGGACATGCTTAGAGCGTGTGTCTTGGATGAAGGAGAGAGTTGGGATAGATTCCTACCTCTCATTGAGTTTGCGTATAACAATAGTTATCACGCTAGTATAGGCATGACACCCTATGAGGCCCTATATGGGAGGAAGTGTAGGTCCCCTTTATGTTGGTGTGAGGTAGGTGAGAAAACCTTGATAGGACCTGAATTGGTCCAGGAAACCTCCAAGAGAATAAAAATGATTAGGGAGAGGATGCGCACGGCACAAAGTAGACAAAAGAGCTATGCCAACAAAAGGAGAAAGCCTCTAGAATTTCAGGAAAGTGAGAATGTATTTTTGAGAGTCACTCTTAAGACGAGGGTAGGGAGGTCGATGAAAGTCTGCAAGCTAAATCCTCATTTCATGGGACCTTTCCAAATCCTTAAAAGAGTCGGACCTGTTGCTTATCAATTGGCTCTTCCGCCACAGTTGGCAAACCTTCATGATGTTTTCCATGTGTCGCAACTCAGAAAATATGCGCCTGATGAATCTCATGTGATAGCTCCCGAGTCTGTACAATTGAAGGATAATTTGATTTATAAGCCAAAGCCTAGTCAAATCCTGGACAAGAGCACTAAGACTCTAAGGAACAAGGCGATTCCATTGGTGAAAGTGTTATGGGACGGATTGACTCCTGAGGAAGCCACTTGGGAGATGGAGGAGGACATCATGCGTCAATACCCATATTTTATTATCTAAGTTATGGTAACCTTTACGTTTGAATATACCATATGTTAAAATAAGTGTGTGAGTATGAGGCGAATTTCGGGGACGAAATTCTTTAAGGAGGGGAGAAAATATAACATCCTAAAATTCTAATATAATTAATTTAAAAAAAGAAGAAGATTAAGTTATAAAAAATGATATAATAAAATTAAAATATAATTAAGAGGTTTAGTGGTGAGAATTTATTAGTATAAAATTTATTAGAATTGGTTAGTGAATACAAAAGAAATATTAAATTAAAATAAATATATAAAAAGAGGCTAATTAATATATATGTATATTTGTAAATGATGTACAATGCGTTAAGCCCAAGTACATTTGATTACTCACAAGTTTTCTTTTTTTAAAAAAATTGGAGGAGAAAACAAAACGAAATCCTAAAATAACCTATATGCCTAATGCACTATATATATAGATACACTATAGTTACTGTGCGCGGGATTGGAGCGCCGCACAGGTGACGAGAGAAAGGTATTTCCATTCTTTGTCAGTACAACCGTAACAACACAGATCCAAGAACGCCACCAAACGGGAGAAGAATTATTAGGGAAGCGCAAATCCTTATCATAAATAGTTTTTAGAGCACATTGGAGGTCTTCGAGAGGTGAGTAACACTACTTTTTATGAACCCTTTCCATGGTATGGATGATTGTTTGAGTTGACAAAAGACTACCTTTTGAGAATTTTGTTTTTTTTTAATGATTTGATGAGCTGAATTAGTAAATATGTTTTCGCTAAAATTAAAAGAAACTGTTTATTAATAATTTATTGTTCTGTGCATAAAATTCTTCCGGTTAAAGGTTAGATTGATAAATCTACTAAACCTTGGTACTATGCGTCAAAACCATATGAGCGGATTTCTTTTTGTTCCTAATTGTTTCGTGAAAACCTGTACACTATGTCAAGATCAATTCAAGTAAATTGGAGTTCTAGTGACACGTGTTCCTTTTTGTTTCATGAAGTATAGGATTTTGTTTAATTGAATTTTTGTATATTAACTGAGTGATAGCATGAATTAAATCCAATTGGTTTATAGTCAGAAAGAATATATATATGTGTGTGTGAACACCTAATTTTGTCCGGGTATTTTTTCCTTTTTAATTAATATCTTGAAAATAAAATAAAAATGCATAAAAATTTCCTAAAAAAAATTGGTTATGTTATTGGCCCAATTTGTTTTTGTTACAAGTTTTGTTGAGCCTAACATCCAAGCCCAAGTGAAAAAATTAATAAAAACAAAAACAAAAAGCAAAAACAAATGATTTTCTGAAAGTTAAGTATTATGTCCATTGTGTTCTGTCCATCCCACCATAGCTCTTCACAGTGCACAAGACTCAAGAACATAGACTCCCATTTTTGGGTAGTTTTCAGAACTTGAGAAGAGTGTTTTGCTTATCAGAGGAAGGAAATACCAAAAATGGAGATTGACAAGGGACTAAGCATACTTTAACATCTGCCACACTGCACAATACCCCATCAATGGTCCCTTTCCTACACAGCTGGCTTGAAACATTTTGTCACTTTTCTTCACTGGTTTTTGTTTAAGTTGGACACAGCATGTGAAGGAAGGGGGAGAACACACAGAAAAATGGAAAGAGGGGCGTGTAATGAGGAGGAGGGAGAAAACAGAAAAAACCCATCTCTTCCTGGCGTGGCCACCCTCCCCCCTTGATTTTTTTTTCTTTTTCTTTTTTCCTTCTCTTTCTCTTTTCTTCTTGCTCTCCGCTCACGTTCCAGGCACTTTTTTCCTTTCGTCGTCTTTCATCTTCCTCCTCCCATTTCTCTCCTTCACCATAAACCCATCACCTTCATTTTTCTCCTCTCATCCTTCATCCTCTTCAACAACCCAACAACAACAAAAAAGAAAACCAGCCACACACACACATTCACCTTCATCTTTAACTTCACCTTCCTCCTACCATTTATCTTCTTCAACCCAGCAGCAATAAAACAGAAAAAGAAAAAAATCCACATACACTCACACAACTCAGATCCGGTTCTGGTTCGTGCTCCACCACTGCGAGCCGTACGCGAACCGCTGCTTCTCCTCCATCCTCCGTGCCGCCGTCGCGTCTGGACCGGACCAGCTCCGTCCGGCCGTTCCCTCACCGCGCCGGACGCCATAACCGCCGCGCCTGACCTTGCCACTCGCAAACCGGATCTGCCACCCACGATCTGCCACAAGCGAACCGGATCTGCCACGCAAACAACTGCGTTGACCGGCCTCCTCACGCCGCTGCCGCCGTGTCCCCTGCCTCGCCGTCCTCCTCCACGCCAGCCTTCGTCTCCGCCTCCCGTGCCACCATCACCACCGGTGAGCGGAACCGCATCAAGACCCCTCCTTTGCGCCGTCTGCACGTTGTTGAGTTAGGGTAACGTTGCTGCTGGGTTTACAACTTGTCTCATGACTTTCATTTTTTGCTTCTGATTTGCTTTGTGAGTTGGGCTTGTATTGTGTGGGCTTATCATGATGTGCATGCTTGTTTTTTTATTTTATGTGTGTAATTTTCCATCAAAAATAAAAATAAATCAAACTTAAAAATAAAGATAAACTATAAGTTAGCTATTATGTTTTTTTTTTCTTTTATTAGGTTTTAGATATTTGATCCAAATTTAAAATAAACCAGAATGCAAGATGTTTTATGTGAAGTTAAGAATTTTATTTTATCATAACTATTATATGAATGCATATGTTTATTTTATAGAATGCAAATATTTTAATGTTAAAATAAAAGGGTTATCTGAGATAGCGTCTTGTTAATCCTTATCTTTTATGACATCTGAGTTGTGACAATTTAATAAAAATTCTCCCCAAATAAAATCCTTTTTAAAAAAAAATAATAATAATAAAAACAAAAATCAAAGTTAAAATCAACCAACCAATCAAATCTTTTCTAAAGAGAACTACGTGGCTTTGAGTTTCCCATCGCACCTGGGAATACCTAGGAGCAAGATAAATCATCTTGTCGGGCCAAAACTAATTTTTCCTTTTTTTTGTATCTCCTTTTTATGTTAAAATAATTAATCAAAAATTAAACTTTTCTATTTTTAGGGATGCTCTATGGACACGGTGCCATGTTCAGTCCCTTAGATTTGAGGTTGCCCTGTGGACTCGTGTGCCACGTTCAACCTCATTTAATTAATTTTCCTTTTTTGCATCCCGTTTTTCGTTAAAATAATTAATCAAAAAGTTAAACTTTTCCTTTTTAGGGATGTTCTATGGACACGGTGCCATGCTCAGTCCCTTAGATTTGAGGTTGCCCTGTGGACTCATGTGCCATGTTCAACCTCATTTAATTTTTCTAAACAATAAATTTAAAGATATAAGAACTGATAAAAATCTAAAATATTTAAAATTAAAAATAACACTTTCTTGTAAATAATTTTTGGGTAGAATAAATATTTAAAAGGTTATTAAAATGTTTTTGCACAATTAACTTGAGGTACCGTTTTTTAAACGGGCGATGTGGGGTGCTAATACCTTCCCTACTCGTAACCGACTCCCGGACTCATATCTCTCTTTTTTAAAAGACCAGTTTACCTTTAAATAATTGGGTTTTCTAAGATTTTCCCAATAAAAATTTTAGTGGCGACTCCTCTGTTTTTTTTTTCCATCTTCTTCGCGGCTCCCGGACGGGACGGTCGCGACAGCTGGCGACTCCACTGGGGACTTTTAGAGAGTCAGGCCTATCATAGTTGGTTGTGCAACTTTTTTTTAATAACTTTGAAAATATTAGTTTTACCCCTCTTTGTTTTATTTGTTTTGTAAATTTTTATATGCTTTAATATATGTCTGTGTATATTCTTGCAACCCTAGGGTAGAGAATTATTATGTTGTTGGCTTTTCTTTTTTGGCATGTGTGATGTAGTTTTCATTTTAAGAGGTTTGGAGCAGGTTTGTATGCTCCCAGCACACACATCACTTACACTTATTTCACACACTTTCAGCTCTATACCCGAGCTAGTGGAAACTTAAGGATTAGGCGGTGTGTCGATATTATCATTGAAGAGGTCTTGTACCCCCCTGATATTTGTCGATTCACCACTCAGGTTGTACCCGATATCGTGGGATGGTCATATTGAGAGGGTTTATCCCTACTTGTGGCTAGACTCATGAGTCGGATCCTTATCTTTCGGGATAGGGGCAATCTGGGGACCATGGATTTTAGAAGTCTAGAACCTACCCAATTTTCACTGATAGAGCAAACTTAGGGGCCAACCAATTAGAGTTATGGCTTCAGCTTTGTCTGACCCTAAGTTTTAACCGTCTTAAGACAAAAAGGGGCATGATTATTCTCTACCTTTCACTTCATATTCATACATCCATTTCAAGTTTCAAAATAGGAAACGACACATTTTTTTTTTAAAAAAAAAAAACCATTTCATGCATTCAAAAAAAAAAAAAAAAAGAACTTTTTTTTTTCCCCTTCATTTGTCTCTAAACAAAGAATTCTCATTTGTCTCCAAACAAAGAAAATAAATTCATTCATCTCATGCATTTATAAAAAATGATTCTTCTAAAAAAAAAAATAATAAGAAACTCATTTCATGTATCACTATTTTGATAGAAGTTCCTTCATGCATCTCATGTATTAAAATTTGGGTAAGTATAAAAAAAAAAAAAAAAGGGTAAATCTTTCCCATGCGACCCGTGCATTAACACCTTCTTGGGTCAAGAAAAATCTTTTTCATGCATCTCAAAAGGTTATCTTCAGTAAACTTTCACAAATAAGGATTTAATCCCTTTTCCCCAAACTTCACAGTGACTTTTTGAATAATTGCTCTGCGGCACCCTTATTGGACTCGATCACAAGCCAAAATCATGGATGAGGAAGAGCAAACTCAAAAGTTCATAGAAGATTGGAGTCAACTCAAAGAGAAGATGACCCAAATGATGGTAATGTTGCAAGTCATGCAGAAGGAAAAGAACACGAATGAGAATCCTTGACCTCAATGAAGAGCACCGGCCATACCTCTTCTCACTCATGAGAACAACCAACAAGGGGTCGTGATGCCTTTCACTCGACTACCCAAGCAATCCCCATATGGTCTCCCTCGAGGATTTGTGCCGCCGATCGCTCTGGTCCAACAAATGGCAATCCAAACTCACAAAACACAACCCAGACACAGATCCCCACCAATTCTATGGTGCATTCCGTTAACCCAAACACTTCACCATTCACCTTCCACATCGGTGCCAATGGGATCCAAGTGGCACGGGGCTTCGCTTCCCCACAGTATGTTCCTGTGAATCAGTCGTGTGGGAATCCTCAATCAATAGAAAGGCTGGAGGCTCTAGAGGAAAGACTGCGAACTATTGAAGGGGCAAACAGTCATGGTCTTCGGGATGCCTCTGAACTCTGTCTAGTGCCCAATGTCGTAATACCTCCAAAATTCAAAGTGCCAGATTTTGACAAATACATAGGAACCACTTGTCCAAAAAGCCACCTAACCATGTACGTCAGGAAGATGGCATCACATGCCCAGGATGATAAGCTCTTGATTCATTTCTTCCAAGATAGTTTGACTGGGGCAGCTTCAAATTGGTACATACACCTCGAGCGGGCCCACATTCGATCCTTCAAAGACCTAGCGGATGCATTCCTGAAGCAATACAAGTATAATATTGACATGGCTCCTGATAGGATGCAACTTCAAAATATGTTAAAAAGGGATACAGAAACCTTCAAGGAGTATGCACAACGGTGGAGAGAATTGGCTGCTCAAGTAGAGCCCCCATTAACTGAGAAGGAAATTATAGCAATGTTCATTGATACACTTCAGCCACCCTTCTATGATAGAATGATTGGAAGTGTATCATCAAACTTTTCTGACATGGTTATCATTGGAGAAAGAATTGAGAATGGGATGAGAAATGGTAAGATTGTTGAAAGTTCTGTGGGGGTGGTAGGGATGACAAAAGCTCCATTTGTCAAGAAGAATGAAGAAGAGGCACATGTTGTGGCATCCGAGCAAGAGTCCGAGTGGTTTGGGCATTGGATACCGGATCAAATATCTCATCAACTCTCAACCGTCTTTTCAAACAACCTACACTCCATATTATCCACCACATCACCAACCTAACCATCTATATGTAGCCGCCATCTCACAATTTCCAACCCAATCCTATCCTATGAGGACACCATACCACCCATCAAACCCTTTCCAACATCAAACCTTTCCCGCTATACCGCCCCAACAAAACCTAAATGCAAATCAAAGGAGACAACCTTACAACCCAGAAAAGAAGCCCATGCAGTTTGACCCTATACCTATGACTTACACGGAGCTATTGCACAGCCTTATTGAAAAATCTTTGTTGGTCCCGGTCCCGACTAGGGCGGTGCAACCCCCATACCCAAAATGGTTTGACCCAAATGTCAAGTGTGACTATCATGGGGGAGTGATAGGTCATTCAACTGAAAATTGCAAGACCTTAAAGTATAAAGTGCAAGATCTGATCAATGCAAATGTGCTAAGTTTCCAACGAGACACTCTTGATGCAGGAGGTTCTGGAGTCCATGCCGTAGAGGACACTTTGGAACATGACCTTTGAATCTTGTGTAGAGTAATTCATTGATGCTAATCCTTTAGCTCTGCCCAAGGCTTTAGGAAGTTTTTAATAATGGGCTTACTTGTTTCCATTTCAGTATGAATAAATGAATGCATTGAGTTTCCTTCCTTTCCTTCATCTTCTGATTTTACCTTCATCCTTCTTCTTTTTTCTTGAAAGTTACCAATAAAGCAGATCTGAAGGTGATTCTCTTTAAAAATAAAATAAAATAATAAGTGCTAGAACCTCATCGTATGATCCTGATCACCTCATTAACCATGCTGGTTCGGACAACTATGGAAAGTTTCCTCATGAGATCAACCGAAGATGATTGAGGCAATCAAAGGAAATCTTTTTGATTCAAGCTAGGCTCCATGATTTGAAAAAAAAAAAAAAAAATTAAAAGGGAAATCGAGAAAGAGCGCCCGGTTATGCTTTTGCAAGTACTATCATTTTTTGTCTTACTTTTAAAATTTATGAAAATTAACAATCAAAATTTGAAATGAAGAATGGCCATCTTTCTATATCTTTCACATGCTTGTACTATCCCTTGTTACTCCGTTTGAGCTTGAAATTCTTTCAAAGAACCCGGGACAAGGATCACCCCTAAGCAAGGGGCAAGCACGAAAGAATCGGTGATTATGAAGCAAAAACAAGAGAAGAAAAAAAAAGGATTAAAAAAAAAAAAAAAAACTTCATGCAAAGGCAAAAAAAAAAGGAGGAAATAAAAAGGAAAGTTAGAGGAAAACAAATGTTCTTAGAAATCGAAAAGATCGTGGATCCTCGGTCCTATTCAACCTTAAAACATTTGTTTGAGCCTTATATCCTTTCCTTCATGACTCTCAACCATTGGCCGCGTTATGAGCCTAAAAAGTCCATTCTGATCAATGAAAGGTTGTTATCATTTTCATTAACTTTAATTGTGAGACAAATGTATGTGCTTTTTCAATGCATCGCTCTCGGAAAAAGGAAAAGAAAGAAAAAAAGAAAGAAAATGAAAAAACATAAAAAAAGGAGGCTCGCTGGGTTGAAAACCTGCAAGGGCGGCCTAGGCAAAATTAGAGCAACCTACGCAGAAGTTAGCGTCAAACAGATTCCTCGAAGCAACAAACTGGGGCAGTTTGAATTTAAAGGCAAATCATGTCCTCGGAAGGAGATTAAAGCAATACTCGAGATCATACGAGTGTCTCTTGAAGAAATGCGAACTGAAAACTGGGGCAGTTTGAAGGCGAGTCATGAAATTCTCAATACATGAAGACTGGAACAAACCATGTTCTTGAAAGCTGATTAAAGCGGTGCTCGAGATTATACGCATGAGAAGCTAGCATTTATCATCTTAAAAGAGTATCACCTGAAGAAAAATGTGAACTCCATCCCGTCATTGTTTCCTTCCTTCTAGCAACCTTTCAATTCTTTCGCTCATATCCTTACCATTTTCCACATATTGTTACTCCCTGTCCATCCTCCATCATACCCCTCTTTCTACCATAGACTCAGTTTGCATTCTTTAATACATACTGAAAGGTGAAGCAAGTATCAATAATGATATCATTTAGAGTTTCTCTCAGGATGCAAAGGTCGTGGAAAGTACATCAATCTCCTGACGAAGGGCAATGTTGGAAAAGATAGAGAAATCAAGCAGTCTCATCTATCGGGATAATCATTAGAAATAGGCATATTTGTGACAAGGGGCAAAGCATCGATGGGGCAAGAAAATGACAATCCGGATCAATGAGTGACATTCCAGTTCTTCCTTAAATTTGGTTGTGATCGAAGCTTTAAGGGGCTAGAAATCAAAGAGTGGTTTGTGAAAAATGATCAAAGTTCATTATCAATCACTGAAAGAATCTCTTGCATCATGCATTATTTCATGCACCAGAATCAACATCATTGCATCACATTTAGGCATAGGGCCCATAAGCTCCCATTTTACTGGCTTTTACGGGCTTGGAGCCCATAAGCTTTGTTTTGTTAGCTTTAGCAGACGTAGGGTCTCTAAGCTTTCATTTGTTTTAACGGGCACAAGGCCCCTAAGCTTTGCTTTTGTTAGCTTTAGCAGGCATAGGGCCTCTTAAGTTTTGTTTTGTTGTAGTTTGGCTTTAGTGGGCACAGGGCCCCAAAAGTCATGTCTTGTCAGCTTTAGCAGGCATAGGGCCTCTTAAGTTTTGTTTTGTTGTAGTTTGGCTTTACCGGGCACAGGGCCCCAAAAGTCATGTCTTGTCAGCTTTAGCAGGTATAGGGCCTCTTAAGTTTTGTTTTGTTGTAGTTTGGCTTTACCGGGCACAGGGCCCCAAAAGTCATGTCTTGTCAGCTTTAGCAGGCATAGGGCCTCTTAAGTTTTGTTTTGTTGTAGTTTGGCTTTAGTGGGCACAGGGCCCCAAAAGTCATGTCTTGGTTGGCTTCTGTAGGCATAGGGTCTCGTAAGCTCTTTTATCTTTCAGTTCGAGCTTCAGACGGGCAATCCACCCCGTAGGCTCTTTTATCTTTCAGTTTGAGCTTCTCACGGGCAATCCACCCCGTAAGCTCTTTTATCTTTCAGTTCGAGCTTCTAACGGGCAATCCACCCCGTAGGCTCTTTTATCTTTCAGTTCGAGCTTCTAACGGGCAATCCACCCCGTAGGCTCTTTTTATCTTTCAGTTCGAGCTTCTAACGGGCAATCCACCCCGTAGGCTCTTTTATCTTTCAGTTCGAGCTTCTAACGGGCAATCCACCCCGTAGGCTCTTTTATCTTCAGTTCGAGCTTCTCACGGGCAATCCACCCCGTAGGCTCTTTTATCTTTCAGTTCGAGCTTCTAACGGGCAATCCACCCCGTAGGCTCTTTTATCTTTCAGTTCAAGCTTCTCACGGGCAATCCACCCCGTAGGCTCTTTTATCTTCAGTTCGAGCTTCTAACGGGCAATCCACCCCGTAGGCTCTTTTATCTTTCAGTTCGAGCTTCTCACGGGCAATCCACCCCGTAAGCTCTTTTATCTTTCAGTTCGAGCTTCTGACGGGCAATCCACCCCGTGAGCTCATTTATCTTTTAGTTCGAGCTTCTGACGGGCAATCCACCCCGTGAGCTCTTTTCTCTTTCTGTTTAAGCTCGGCAGATGATCCACCCGGCAAGCTTTTATGTGTAAACCCAATGGGCAATCCAATCCACTGGTCCTTTACAGGAAATCATTTTTGTAGTCACAGGTCTTTTCTGTTTGTCAATGTACCCCGAACAAAATTGGAGTTCATGTCTTTACTCGTTTCTTATAACGATAATAGGTTAACTACGGTTACATCTACTATCGAATAAGAAACAAGTAAAGAGGGGCAGCTGTGAACACCTAATTTTGTCCGGGTATTTTTTCCTTTTTAATTAATATCTTGAAAATAAAATAAAAATGCATAAAAATTTCCTAAAAAAAATTGGTTATGTTATTGGCCCAATTTGTTTTTGTTACAAGTTTTGTTGAGCCTAACATCCAAGCCCAAGTGAAAAAATTAATAAAAACAAAAACAAAAAGCAAAAACAAATGATTTTCTGAAAGTTAAGTATTACGTCCATTGTGTTCTGTCCATCCCACCATAGCTCTTCACAGTGCACAAGACTCAAGAACATAGACTCCCATTTTTGGGTAGTTTTCAGAACTTGAGAAGAGTGTTTTGCTTATCAGAGGAAGGAAATACCAAAAATGGAGATTGACAAGGGACTAAGCATACTTTAACATCTGCCACACTGCACAATACCCCATCAATGGTCCCTTTCCTACACAGCTGGCTTGAAACATTTTGTCACTTTTCTTCACTGGTTTTTGTTTAAGTTGGACACAGCATGTGAAGGAAGGGGGGAGAACACACAGAAAAATGGAAAGAGGGGCGTGTAACAGAGGAGGGAGAAAAACAGAAAAAACCCATCTCTTCCTGGCGTGACCACCCTCCCCCCTTGATTTTTTTTTTCTTTTTCTTTTTTCCTTCTCTTTCTCTTTTCTTCTTCCTCTCCTCTCACGTTCCAGGCACTTTTTTTCCTTTCTTCTTCTTTCATCTTCCTCCTCCCATTTCTCTCCTTCACCATAAACTCATCACCTTCATTTTTCTCCTCTCATCCTTCATCCTCTTCAACAACCCAACAACAACAAAAAAGAAAACCAGCCACACACACACATTCACCTTCATCTTTAACTTCACCTTCCTCCTACCATTTATCTTCTTCAACCCAAAGAGCAATAAAATAGAAAAAGAAAAAAATACACATACACTCACACAACTCAGATCCGGTTCTGGTTCGTGCTCCACCACTGCGAGCCGTACGCGAACCGCTGCTTCTCCTCCATCCTCCGTGCCGCCGTCGCGTCTGGACCGGACCAGCTCCGTCCGGCCGTTCCCTCACCGCGCCGGACGCCATAACCGCCGCGCCTGACCTTGCCACTCGCAAACCGGATCTGCCACCCACGATCTGCCACAAGCGAACCGGATCTGCCACGCAAACAACTGCGTTGACCGGCCTCCTCACGCCGCTGCCGCCGTGTCCCCTGCCTCGCCGTCCTCCACGCCAGCCTTCGTCTCCGCCTCCCGTGCCACCATCACCACCGTGAGCAGAACCGCATCAAGACCCCTCCTTTGCGCCGTCTGCACGTTGTTGAGTTAGGGTAACGTTGCTGCTGGGTTTACAACTTGTCTCATGACTTTCATTTTTTGCTTCTGATTTGCTTTGTGAGTTGGGCTTGTATTGTGTGGGCTTATCATGATGTGCATGCTTGTTTTTTTATTTTATGTGTGTAATTTTCCATCAAAAATAAAAATAAATCAAACTTAAAAATAAAGATAAACTATAAGTTAGCTATTATGTTTTTTTTTTCTTTTATTAGGTTTTAGATATTTGATCCAAATTTAAAATAAACCAGAATGCAAGATGTTTTATGTGAAGTTAAGAATTTTATTTTATCATAACTATTATATGAATGCATATGTTTATTTTATAGAATGCAAATATTTTAATGTTAAAATAAAAGGGTTATCTGAGATAGCGTCTTGTTAATCCTTATCTTTTATGACATCTGAGTTGTGACAATTTAATAAAAATTCTCCCCAAATAAAATCCTTTTTAAAAAAAAATAATAATAATAAAAACAAAAATCAAAGTTAAAATCAACCAACCAATCAAATCTTTTCTAAAGAGAACTACGTGGCTTTGAGTTTCCCATCGCACCTGGGAATACGTAGGAGCAAGATAAATCATCTTGTCGGGCCAAAACTAATTTTTCCTTTTTTTTGTATCTCCTTTTTATGTTAAAATAATTAATCAAAAATTAAACTTTTCTATTTTTAGGGATGCTCTATGGACACGGTGCCATGTTCAGTCACTTAGATTTGAGGTTGCCCTGTGGACTCGTGTGCCACGTTCAACCTCATTTAATTAATTTTCCTTTTTTGCATCCCGTTTTTCGTTAAAATAATTAATCAAAAAGTTAAACTTTTCCTTTTTAGGGATGTTCTATGGACACGGTGCCATGCTCAGTCCCTTAGATTTGAGGTTGCCCTGTGGACTCATGTGCCATGTTCAACCTCATTTAATTTTTCTAAACAATAAATTTAAAGATATAAGAACCGATAAAAATCTAAAATATTTAAAATTAAAAATAACACTTTCTTGTAAATAATTTTTGGGTAGAATAAATATTTAAAAGGTTATTAAAATGTTTTTGCACAATTAACTTGAGGTACCGTTTTTTAAACGGGCGATGTGGGGTGCTAATACCTTCCCTACTCGTAACCGACTCCCGGACTCATATCTCTCTTTTTTAAAAGACCAGTTTACCTTTAAATAATTGGGTTTTCTAAGATTTTCCCAATAAAAATTTTAGTGGCGACTCCTCTGTTTTTTTTTTTTTCCATCTTCTTCGCGGCTCCCGGACGGGACGGTCGCGACAGTGTGTTTGATTGATATTTGTACTAGTTGAATTGAATGATATGCTTGATGCTATATGTTATGTCTCGATGCTCGTGATTGCCATAGTGTAGATATAAAATTACTTGAAGACATGGTATGAGTCTATTTGGTATGCATGATAGGATTAGATATTTAATTTAGGGTGAATGAATTGTTACATGTATGAGACATGAAATTGTGCCTTATGATGAATTGTATGATGTTTGCCGTAATACCACTTATGATAGGGGTATCGAAAAGTAATACCACCATAATGGGGTATCGAAAGTAACATCCCCATATAATTGGGATGTCGAAAATAAGTAATACTACCTAAAAAGGAGTATCGAAAGTAACACCGCCACAGGTTGGGGTGTCGAAAAAGGAGAAATATCACCATGTGCACATGGGAGGTATTGAAATGGAAATGTCCCTGACAGGAGGGTGACATCGAAACACTCATCGTGAGTAGGGGTGGGCAATGGGACGCCATTGTCGTGTGATGTGTGAATATATGGCATCCGGCAAGAGGCCAATTTAATTATGAGGTCTTCGAACCGCTTGGATTAAACTAGAATTTATCTGGTATATGGAATGTGATGTATTGAGATGAGATTATTATTGATATTAAAAGTATTTTCTTTTATATATATAATTTTGGAAAATTAGCGGGTGCCATGGACAGTTTTTCCGTATTCTGCACTGCATTGAGAACAATGCTATTTTCGAAAATATTTTTTTAAAACTGTATTGTTGATCACTGGGATTTTATATCTCATTATAAGTATTGTTTTCAGAGAACGAGGATGACGTCATTGAAACTGAAGAGGCGTGAAGACTTAGTGGATTCCATTAGTTATTGTTTCTAGTTTGGTTAGTATTTTCTTAAATAAGGAGCCGTATGTGGCTAGACACATTTATTTATTTATCGTTGGGTTTGTTAGTAGACGTCCGTTATTGAGGCTTGGGGTTTTCATTTATATTTATATTCATTACATGGATATTTTTTTTAATTAAATGTTTTGAAGGATTTTTATTGAAATTAATTTGGGTTACTAATGTAACGAAGGGCGTTATAGTGTTTATGAATGACAAGTGTCAACACGACAATTTTTTATTTATTATTGTATTTATAAATTAATAAAAAAATAATAAAAACAAAAATTGAGCCAAAATTACCTAAATTTAAATCAAATAAAAAATCAAAGTTTTCAATTTACGTTAATTCTCTTATTTCAAAACTAATTTTGAAAATTCAATTTAAAACAACTATAAAATAAAATAAATAAAACAAAATAAACAATACATTTTTATCCCCTATGCAATGTGGTGTTGCCATGTATCACCTTCCCTATGCAAGAAGTGCAACAGTGTTTATGAATGACAAGTGTCAATACTACAATTTTTTATTTATTATTAAATTTATAAATTAACAAAAAAAACAATAAAAATAAAAATTGAGCCCAAATTACCTAAGTTTAAACCAAATAATAAATCAAAGTTTTCAATTTACGTTAATTCTCTTATTTGAAAACTAATTTTGAAATTTCAATTTTGAATTTCAATTTAAATCAACTATAAAATTTGGTTCATTTCAAAAAATTAAATTTTAAATGTAATTAATCTTATATAATATAATTATTTAATGTATTTCAATTTTAATTTCAATTTTAAGGTCATACCTAAAATGTATTTACGTAAATCCTCTCAAATTTGAAATTAAATTGGAATTTCAAAAATTGAAATTGAAATTGGAAATTAAATTTTAAACTTAACTAATATTGTCTAATTATTTAATTTATTTCAATTTTAATTTCAATTTTAAGGTCATACAGTATATCTTTACGTAAATCTTATCAAATATCACTTTTTACTAATTTGAAAATTTCAATTTTGAAATTAAATCAACTATAAAATTAGGGTTCATTTCAAAAATTTAATATTTAAATATAATTAATCTTATATAATTATTTAATTTATTTCAATTTTAATTTCAACTTTAAGATCATCCGTAAAATGTATTTAGGTAAATCTTATCAAATTTGAAATAAAATTGAAATTTCGTAAATTGAAAATAAAATTTAGATTTTAAATTTAATTAATCCTATCTAGTTATTTAATTTATTTCAAATTTAAGGTCATACAATATGTCTTTACGTAAATTAAATCAACTACAAAATTTAGGTTAATTTAAAAAATTTAAATTTTAAATGTAATTGATCTTATCTAATTGTTTAATTTATTTCAAATGTAGAGTAATACTAAAATAACACTTTATTAAAAGGTTTTACGCTTATCAAAAATTACCTCAAAATCATATATATATATATATATATATATATATATATATATATATATATATATATATATATATATATATATATATATGCAATACTTTGTCATTGTCTCATAATATAAAAAAAACTTGACTATAAAAGTGTATCAAAATTTATATTCTATATTTTATTTCTCAAATTGTTAAAAAGGTCATCCAACTTGACTAATAATATTCTCTCAAAAAAACTTGGCTAATAATATGATATTTACATGCATTATATATTTTATATTATTTGTGTAAATTATGTTAAGAACTTTATATAATTAATATGTAGAAATTTTAAAATTATCTTATAATACTAAAATTTATTAAATAAATAATTTTAAAAATCATAAATAATTTATCCCTGATACGGACATGGATCAAACTCTAGTATAACATAGAAACAAGTAGGGGTGTTCGCTGATTGGATTGGATCGGTTTTGAGCAGAAAAGTCATCCGATCCAATGATAAAAATAACATGCGGTTTGGATTGGATCGGTTTGCTTCCTTCAAAAAATCCGATTCAATCCAATCCAATCAAATGCGGTTTGGATTGGATTGGATAATTCGGTTTTTATCGATACATATTTACATAGTTATTTACATCAAAGAACATCCAATATTTCGGTTCGATTTGGATTTGATTGAGTATTTAAAGAGTCATATGAATTTGTTACTTATTTAAAATAAAAATTAATTTTAAAATATTATATTAACAATTTCTAATAAGTGTTTCAACGGGATATACATGAATGATGTGCACTCTCATGTGTAAAGATACTTTACACTATCAACTAATTATAAATTGTTAAATCATTATAAATGTTTGATTATTGTCCTAAATATATTAAAAGTCACTCATGACATGATTTATAATTGGTTAACAGTGTAAAAGTTTTTACACTAACATTACATTTACATACCAATTAAACTCTCTAATATAAACTAATAATTACTTTTATGATATAAAGATCAAATTATTTTCATTAAATTAAATAATTTCGGTTCGGTTTGGATTGGATCAGTTTTATATATAGGATCCGAAATCCGATCCAATCCAATGAAAATTTTTGGTTTTTTTCAGTTTGCGGTTTTTTCGGTTTTCAATTATTTCGATTATCAATTTTTTGATTCGATTAGTATGGTTGGCATTGGATCGAATCGATTGATGAACACCACTACAAACAAGTCCCCTGCAATGTGACGTTCAAGTCCCTTGTCTTTATTCCCTTGTTGCATGTGATGTAACGTACAGGAGAAAGCAATTTTACGAGAAACTCTTTTTTCTTGGCCACATTTAATTATAATGATATTTATAAATTATATTCTTAATATAAATTCTCCATTTTATCATATTATCCACTTCCAAAATAATCTTTTTAATCTTAAAATTCTTTATATTATTCAAATAAAATATTCATGATTTTTAATTAACTATTATAAAAATAATATATTTTTACATATTTCACAGTAATGAAAAAATATTATAAATTTAATTCAATTTATTATAATAGGAAAATGGATAAAATACTAAAATTAAACATTTCACTAAAAAGAATCAAATATTATTAATATAAACAAATAAGCTTGTATCATTTTTTGTAATTTGCTATGTAAAAGTGATTTTTCTTACACCACCCAAACGAAATAGATTATCTTAAAATCGTTTTTCAGCAAACATACCCAAATAAAAACAGATTCTGATCATAATCGATTTTCACGATAATCAATTATACAAAAATCGATTATCAACATAATCTTTTTTTTGCTAGCTTTCCCAAACACACTATAAGGAAAGATTAATTTTTCCAATTTCAGCTATTTTTTAGCTAAAAAATTGTTTTTATAGATAATCTATCATGTTTGACACTTTGCTTAAATTTAAAAAAAAAACTTTTTTTGAGGAAAAAATGCCGTTTCATGCCATCTAATTTGTTTTATGTTAAAATTGTTGTGATTTGATTATTTTTCATTCTCAAAACTCACTTTCCTATTACATCTACAAAAATAATTTCTAAACAATTAAATATTATTAAATTATACAAATAGCTTCATATCCTTTTTCGTAATTTATTACATAAAAGTTATTTTTTTTGTCCATCCAAACGAAATAAATTATCTTAAAATTGTTTTTCGGCAAACATACCATAACAAAAATAGAATCTAATTATAATCGATCATCACAATACTGAATTATATATATAATCGATTATCAGTGTATTATATTTTTTCTGGTTTGCGTTATAGATCCTCAGAACCTCATCAGATATTTATTAGTGTTATTTAGTAAGTTTGAGGAAAAGAAAAACTTGTTTAGGATAAAAAAAATTACAAACAACCATTTTAAAGTAAAAATTCAATCAAGATTTTTTTTTAAAAAAAAGTACTTCAGTTTTATTTAAGAATCTCTTTCTAACTAGCGTGCGTGCGTATTTTTCTATTATATTGAGGCATGCATTTTTCTCCCCACCACCGGCATGCATTGTTCATACCAAGATCCGACTTACCGGAATCGAGACGGAGAACGTTTAATCGAGAGTGAAGAATATGGGTTGTTTTAGATTATGGCTTGACAGAATATTGTATTCCGGTCCTACGTATCCCAATGGGAATCAAAGTCAGACGTAGTTCTAGGTTCAACCCTTGGCCATACGGTGATCTCAATCCCTTAATTTTGTATCCGATGAATAACAGCGAGGAAGGACTCTTCAATAGTCTCTTGATCAAGCTGGTTCCTCTAATACGCTTAAGGGAGATTCACCTAACTCTGTTCAAAAGTCAATTTCTCTCTTGGGTTCTCCTCTTTTTATAATAGGATCCCCATATCTTTAAGAGATCTGGATTTATCTCCTTTTATCTCTTAAATCTTCTTTGAGATATGATTTCCTTAATTTGAGGGATTTATCTCTTCTAACCGGATAAGGTTATTTGAGATAATATCACGATCATTAAAGATAATATTAATATCTTATCCTTCCCACCTTTATTGGATCGGGTATCCAAGCTCGGTGGCCGGGTTTTACTCCTTGACCAGTACACAAGCCCCCCAAGCTTTGAGCTCAACGGAGCGTAGAAGTATTCATGACAGGAGCCGAGCTTGGCTTTAAAATTATCTGAGTTCAGGATTTATTGAGTAAGACTTCTCCCCTTTTTGCCACAGTTCGATGGCCAATATTCATACATTGGCTAACATTCGAGTTTAGCGGCTTTGGAAAGTGGGCCTAACAATCCTTTCTTTTGATTTCCCGGTGGTCGAGCTTGATACCTCGGCCTCAATTGATTTCTCGGTACGTTCGGTGCCCGACCTTGACACCTCGGCCCATACACAAGCCCCCCAAGCTATGAGCTTTGAAGAGCGCAAAAGCTTTATGAAAGAAGCCAAGCTTGTCCTTAATGTCGATAAAGTCCATGATTTGTATAGATCCTCTTACTTCGACTAATCAAGCTCGGTGGCCGAGTTTCACATCTCGGGCAGTACTCAAGTTTAGTGGTCGAGCTTCACATCTCGGGCAGTAACATGTTCTGAACAGAAGATACTTCAATCTTACCTTTGTTAACACAAGTTTAGAAGCTGGTAGCTGAGATTCAACTTATCAATGATTCAGGCTCAAACCGATCATTTGGAAAGTCAAGCTCAAACTCGGTCATTAGGAATTTACCTCAGGCTTGTATTTCAGCTGAAATTTTTGATGCTTTCAAGATGCTTATCTTGAGAGTTTGAACTTGACTCACCTTTTTCCGAATGTAGCTCGGTCTTTGAAGCTTTTAAGAGCTCTTAACATTTTCTTCGAGTAGCTCTTAACCCTTTCATCTGGTGGATTTTAAAACTTGACCTTGAATGTCATTATTTTTACCGATCTTGAAGATGTCTCTCAGAATAAACTTTCCTAATATCTTTTCCAATTTGTATGAGAAAATAGTTTTCATACAAGTTCTTCATAATAACAATCGAGCTGTAGGCTAAGAGATATCATTTCTCTGTAATTTTCGAGAATATCCTTCCTTTATCCCCATAAGCCCCCCAAGCTCCGATCTTGAAATAAGTGAAAGAGCTTAAATGTCAACCTACATATCTTAACACGCTTTTTGGTGCCGAGGACTTTGGACTATGATTCGCAGGAGCATTGCTCAGAAATCTGTTTTTCATAGAACCAAGTCTTTCATGGGTTATCGGCTTACTTGGCGAGCACTGCTCGGATTTTTGTGCGGAGCCAAGTCTTACTTGGGATTCCGGCTTATTTGGTCGAACACTACCAGGATTTCCTTCAAATCTTGGGTCTCTAACATGCATGATCTGCTGTGGACATTATCTTGGTGCGAAGGTGTTGTGCTCGGCCTAGGATTTTTAGTGCGAGGGAGGAAGCATTGCTCGACCTCGACTTTTTTCAGTGCGTAATGCGAGGGAGCATAGCTCGACCTCGGCTTTTTGGTGCGAGGGAGCAATGCTCGACCTCGGCTTTTTGGGCTTCTGCCCTTTGTTCTTGGCTAAACAATTTTAACTTGGACCCTTTAGTGGATTATCAAGTTATTAAGCAAGCATATACTCGGCTTTTACTAGAACAGGGCCCTGACGCGAGCATGAAAGTCGCGGCTGCTTATGCTCTCCGAGTCTCCTCCATTACCCATTTTTCGAGCCATGGGCTTTCTAATAATGTGAAGAAGATGAAAAGCATGAAGGCTGAAGCTGCTCGAACTTTGCATACTGGGGATGTTCTTGGAAAAGCCGTGGCAAAGTGTGAAGAGCATGCTCGGTTAATTGGGTAATTGGAAACTCAAAATGTCGAGCTTGAGAAGACCAACTCCTCTCCTCAATCTGAGCTCTCTAAAATGAAAGGATTGACTTTCAGAGGGCTGCCAAGGCTTTAAAGCTTTCCCTTGACAATCCTCAGCAGTTTCTTGCTACTGAGAAAACGGCTAATTGCAAGCTTCAGTTCGAGTTAAAGTAAGCTAAAGCCCAGATTATAAGGGAACACGCTTCTGGGTTTTCGCGTGCTACAAAACAAATCTAGCGCTTTCTTCCTGATTCTGATCTTTCGAGAGCCGGTGTGGACAAGGATTTTAATAAGGATGGCATTATGGTTCCTTTGTCCGGGCTCGATGATGAGGAACGGGTTGTGGGAGAGGAGGCGGACAGAGGAACTGAAGTGGTCGTGCCCGAGCCATCCTCGGTTGCTCTTCCGCAAGCTGAAAACCCTATTGGTTCCAACCTTGATGGGGTCTTTGCTTATGGGAGTGCCCATGAGTAACTTAGCAAATTTTTAAGATATTTTGTACTCTTAGCTATGCCCTATGTACTTTTGCTTTATGAATGATAAAGACTTCATACTTATGGTATTTAACCCAGCATTTGGATTTACTCGGTTAACTTTCCTAAGTTTTTACTTGCCTTTTGTGCTTGGCGTTTTAATTTGGCCTCGTGAGCTTTTTGAGCTCGGCCTTATCGTAGTTAACTATTTCATGTTTTTCTTGCTTACCTTTTTAGGTTCGGCCTTTCGATTTTAGCTTGGTCGGCCACTTCTGTCAGGCATTTCGACTTTAGCTCGGTCGATTTTAGCTTGATCAACCTTTTTAGGTTCTTTGTTTACCTTTTTAGGTCCGGCATTTCGACTTTGAGCTCGATCGATTTTCAGCTCAGTCAACCTCTTTAGGACTTTTGCCTTTTTAGGTCTGGTATTTCGACTTTGAGCTCGGTCGATTTTCAGCTCAGTCATCCTTTTTAGGCTTTTGCCTTTTTAGCTTCGGCTTTTTGACAACAGCTCGATCGATTTTAGCTCGATCAACCTTTTTAGGTTATTTGTTTACCTTTTTAGGTCCGGCATTTCGACTTTAGCTCGGTCAACCTTTTTAGGCTTTTTGTTTTTTGTGAGTTAGTATGGTGTTTGAGTGCTTGAGCTGATGGAACTTTATTTTCCAAGGGAGATGTTCCCCCCCACACTATTCCATTTAAATGGAGCTTGAGCTTGATCTCTATGATTTTTATAGAGGGAGTTTAACTCGACCTCTATGGTTTTAATTTGATGAGCTCCGACTCATCTTCCTCTTAGTCAAATTTTGAGAGGGAGTTTTGGCTCGACCCCGATATTTTTTTCGGGAGCCAGAGCTGCACTGTGAGTTTTTAAGGGAGCAAAGCTCGATCTGTGAGCTTTGAGGGAGCCAAAGCTCGACCTTGTGGAAAGGGAAGCACGGAGCTTCGACCTTCTATTTTCAAGGGAGTCGGAGCTCGACCTGTTGTCTTCATTTATCTTTAAGCATAGTAGACAGAATACTTATCTCAAAGGACATGCTGTATTATTTGATCATGCTCCTTGGTACTCATAAAGTGTACAAATATTTCAAATGCATCAATTACCAAATTCTTTGGTGTTATGCATGAAACATTATTGAGCATGATTTATCAAGCTATGTACTTGGGAATAGGAAGTGCTCAACGTAGAAATTTAAGCACGATTTATAAGCTTTAGTCCTTGTTTAAATGCAAAGAAACTTTTCGGCATTGAGATGATAGTCAATTCAAATTTCTTAGTAGCAATGAAAGAAGATAATAAATGAACAAGTAATTAAGCACATGGCCATCACTATGACAATTGGAAGAGAGGTCAATTATAGAATTCTTCACAAAATTCCAGTAGAGTTTGGCCTTTTTTCTACTTGCTATAAATAACCATGCTAATAAGCTATAAGGTTTTTTCAATCAGATTTGACCTTTTTCCAAAGCAAACCATTTCTCATTCATTTGGTTTTTGAGGTTGGAGCGGTGTACGTCATCTACCCATGCATTTTTCCATTTTTGCCTTTAACATATTGTGCAAGGATATATGGCATAAATCTGGCTCCTCTAATATCATTAAAGTGGAAGAAACTTCCTTAAGGGAATTCCAAAATCTTTGTTTTTAGCATACTATCATTCCAATAGCTTAGGTACTTTGTTAAATATGACTTATTGATTATTGGTTTTATGCCACACGTATGTTCCATCATCTAATTATGCATTAATCAAGAGAGGAAGATAGAGAACAATATCACCTGGACCTTGAGATGTCACCTTTGGGAACCTTTAAAGAAAGAACTTTCACTTTTATTTTCCTGTGATCTACTCATTCCTTCCTGGGCTAAGACTATGGATGGTGTCATGAGTCTCTGACATTCCTCCAACACCTCCTATTTAATGGACTTTTCCATTTTATAAAACTGATAAACTCGGTTTAGGACAAACTCGACCATGGAATGTCGAGTACGTAGAAGCTCGGTCATTATAGACTTGATGAACTCAGACTTGGCCTCTCTTTGTTAGCCCGAGAGCGACAAACTCGACCACTAAGGTATTTTCCACTACTTGGATTGATTTCATCGTGAATTCAAACTGACCAATCACATCAAATCAATGAATTACAATTAGTGGGAACCAGTTTTTCAATGTTAGTCAAGAATCTAATAGTTATACTACTAGACGACAATAATTATTCTAATAATATCAATAAGAAACATGAATGTGCTCTAATATGCATCTACCCAATCAATCGTAGCCTACACTCTCTGTCAATGGCAGCAGTGGGCATTTGGTCGAGTACTTTGTAGTCGCAAATTTTGTGACTCTGGGAGTGGTATCACCCGAACATCACTTTGCTCAAATATGTAAATAATATGATATGATGCTACATAACACAACATCAAAGGCGTGGAGCAAAACATATCAAATCATATTAGATTTAAACTAGATTTAAAGAACAATATCACCTGAGCATTTCACGGCCTCTGATTTAGGCATTCCCTCAAGCTACTATGGTCGAGCTCTCCTAGACCGAGCTGTGCTGTGATGACCGAGCTCTCTAAGATACCTTCTTCTGCTCCGAGGCCGAGCTGTGGTGGCCGAGCTCTCTAAGATACCTTATTCCCTCTGAGGTCGAGCTGTTGTGGCCGAGCTCTTTAAGAAACCTTATTCCCTCTGAGGCCAAGCTGTGGTGGCCGAGCTCTTTAAGAGATCTTCTTCAGTTCTCCGAAGCCGAGCGCGGAGAGCTGTGGTGGTCGAGCTCTCTAAGATACCTTCTTCCCTCTGAGGCCGAGCTCTCTAAAATACTTTCTTCTGCTCTCCGAGACCGAGCTGTGGTGGCCGAGCTCTCTAAGACATCTTCTTCCCTCTAAGGCCGAGCTGTTGTGGAAACTCGTGGCGTGTGACGCCCAAAATCCGAATCACAGAACCAACTGCAGAAGAAGGCATAAATTTAACAAAGTGTGCCTTCGATGCCGACAACATTGTATTTACTAGAGAAGGTGGATCATCGAGTATGGCGTTGGGCGGTTCACACGGAGAATAATGTTTGGAGGTGCGACCGGGGAAGGTTTCACCTTGGCCCCACGATGGGCGCTAAATGTTCCTGCCAAGATCTGACTTACCGGAATCGAGACGGAGAACGTTTAATCGAGAGTGAAGAACAGAGGTTGTTTTAGATTATGGCTTGACAGAATATTGTATTTCGGTCCTATGTATCCTAATGGGAATCAAAGCCAGACGTATTTCTAGGTTCAACCCTTGGCCATACGGTGATCTCAATCCCTTAATTTTGTATCCAATGAATACCAGCGAGCAAGGACTCTTCAATAGTCTCTTGGTCAAGCTGGTTCCTCTAATACGCTTAAAGGAGATTCACCTAGATGTGTTCAAAAGTCAGTCTCTCTCTTGGGTTCTCCTCTTTTTATAATAGGATCCCCATATCTTTAAGAGATCTGGATTTATCTCCTTTTATATCTTAAATCTTCTTTGAGATATGATTTCCTTAATTTGAGGGATTTATCTCTTCTAACCGGATAAGGTTATTTGAGATAATATCAGGATCATTAAAGATAATATCTTATCTTTCACACCTTAATTTGAGGGATTTATCTCTTCTAACCGGATAAGGTTATTTGAGATAATATCAGGATCATTAAAGATAATATCAATATCTTATCCTTCCCACCTTGATTGGGTATCCAAACTCGGTGGCCGGATTTTACTCATCGACCAGTACATGCATGTTTCTCCCCAACCCCTCCGGGATGAGGCGTGCTTCAATATGTATAGTGTGTGCTTTATCATGAACACATATTTAGCATTTGTTTTTCTTTTCAGGGTTGGGCTAAGATGCACCACCTATATTTTGCACCACCCACTACACCACCCATATGTGGCAAATTTTGGACCAATCAAATTGCCACATGGGTTTGGTCAAAATTTCAAACTTTCTAGTTGTATTTCTACTGTAGTCAAATATATGAATACAATATATTGCAGTATAGTATATGTACTATTTGTATTCGCAAATGTAACCCATATTTAAATAATGTTTTTTGATTAAAAAACCGATTATATTAAAAAATAATATTTTAATATGAATTAAAATAATGTTTGTTGTCAATAATATTTTACAATATAATCAGTTTTTTTTTAATCAAAAAACATTATTTTAATATGGGTTAAAGTTGTAAATACAAAGAGTACATATATTATACTACAATATACTGTATTCATATAGTTTGACTACAGTGTAATACAACTAGAAAGTTTGAAATTTTGACCAACCTATGTGACAATTTGATTGGCCCAAAATTTACCACATAGGTGATATAGTGAGTGATGTAAAATATGAATGATACACCATAATCACACCCTTGTTTTCATGATAATTTGTTGAAATTGCTTGTCAATGTTAAATGGATGCATACATTTTCTCATAGAATTGACTCCTATGCAACTCGCCTCGTTTCACAACAAATTAATATCCAGATAAAATAAAAAGAACAAACAGCATTACGTATAAATTTGAAGTCTTCACCTTTGCCCCCCTTCCTTGGCTACTTTTTTCACTGATTATCACCTTAAGTGGTCCCCTAATTAGTCCCACAACTAGTAATTATATTATACATAGAGCAAATAGCAATTTTTTTTTTTGAAGAGATAGAGCAAATTGCAATTGTCAAATGCAAGGTTGCTATCATTTGACATGAATGATATATTCTATAATATTTGAAGAGTATAATAAAAGCGTAAACTAAATACAATATGGAAATAATAATCACAAAAACATTAATTAATATGTGAAAGTATCCAGTTGTCATAGGCAACTTGGTTGTTCGTCCATAATTTGTCATTTCCGGTAATTTATAATTGTTTTACGGTAAAAAAAAAAAAAAATCTTTACGTTGACCTGCATCTCATTAAATCCTAATACCTAACCCATCTGACCTTTTTTCTCCCTTCATCAACCGGGAACGATATCTTATTTAAATATAAAAAAAAAAACTTATTAATATGAAATAATTGAATTTAAATAGAAATCATACGATTATCATAAACAACAAATTGATACGTGAATATTTTATCACTGAAAAATCTAGAGCCGCCTCTCTCTCAACCTTTTTTCTATTTCTTTTTTTTTTCTTCTTCATATATCGGAATCGGTGGTTTTGGGCCATTTTTTAGTTTGGGATCACCACTCTACATTGTTTTTATCTCCTTTTATCTAAATAAGTGATTTTTTCACATAGATCTGATTTTTCTTTCGTGTTTTTCCGTGTTTTCGTCGTCTCCGTGCGGCGGGTGTTTTTCCGTGTTTTCGTCGTCTGCGTGCTGACAATATTAAAATAATACTTGACCAGCGAAAGTTACGTTCCACAAACAGTAATTAGTCATTCGTTAACAATATTGAGATACACTAGGTTTATAAAAAAAATCAAATATTTTTAATAATACGATAATTTATAATTGTTTTACAGTGAACAAAAAAAATATCTTTACCTTGACCTGTATCTCATTAAATCCTAATAATTAACCCATCTGACCTTTTTTCTCCCTTCATCAACCGGGAACGATATCTTATTTAAATATAAAAAAAAACTTATTAATATGAAATAATTGAATTTAAATAGAAATCATACTATTATCATAAACAATAAACTGATACGTGAATATTTTATCACTGAAAAATCTAGAGCCGTCTCTCTCTCAATCTTTCCTTTACTTCTTTTTTCCTTCTTCTTCATCTATCGAAAGGGGTGGTTTTGGGCCATTTTTTAGCTTGGAATCACCCTTCTACATCGTTTTTCTCTTCTTTTATTTAAATAAGTTATTTTTCCACATAGATCTGGTTTTTCTTTCGTGTTTTTCCATGTTTTCATCATCTTCGTGCGGCGGGTGTTTTTCCGTGTTTTCGCCGTCTGCATGCTGACGGTGTTAAAATAATACCTGACCAACGAAAGTTACGTCCCACAAACAGTGATTAATTATTCATTAACAACATTGAAATACACTAGATTTAGAAAAAAAATCAAATATTTTTAATAATACGATAATTTATAATTGTTTTACGGTGAAAAAAAAAATATCTTTACGTTAACCTGCATCTCATTAAATCCTAATACTTAACCCATCTGACCTTTTTTCTCCCTTCATCAACCGGGAACGATATCTTATTTAAATATAAAAAAAACTTATTAATATGAAATAATTGAATTTAAATAGAAATCATACTATTATCATAAACAATAAATTGATACGTGAATATTTTATCACTGAAAAACCTAGAGCCGCCTCTCTCAACCTTTTTTCTATTCCTTTTTTCCTTCTTCTTCATCTACCGGAATGAGTGGTTTTGGGTCACTTTTTAGCTTGGAATCACCCATCTACATCGTTTTTCTCTCCTTTTATCTAAATAAGTGATTTTTCCACATAGATCTGGTTTTTCTTTCGTGTTTTTCTGTGTTTTCGTCGTCTGCGTGCGACGGTGTTTTGCTCGTCGTCTTGTTGCGGCGTCATTTGGTTTCCGTCTTTTTGTGGTGTTCGTTTGGTTCAGATTGGCAGATCAGCTTCGATCCATTACAGATTCAATCAAGATTTGGGAGTCAACGTTACAGATCAGGAGGCATGGGTATTCCGGTCACTTTGATTTTGTCACATTTGTGGACATTTTGTCGTATTATGCTATTAACCTGGATGTTGTGAGTTTGTTCGTAAATTCATTCTTTTCGGTTTTTAGCGATGTTAAACTTGTGTTGTTTCCAATGTATTTTACTAATTTGAATGAATAAATATATTTTTTTAGTAAAAAAAATAATAATAAACAATAAGTTGATCAAATTAATAAGTCGACTTCCATTCGTGCATCTGACTTTTCTTTGTGAAAGACTTGAGTGATATTTGTACAGAGACTTCTTTTTAACGGGGTTAAACAAAAACATGAAAATAAAAGTCGGAAAATAAAGCACCAAAAAAAAAAAAAAGTTGGCACATAAAATTGTCCAATTATTATATAGATAATATTACGATGAAAGTCTTAAGTTTTTAATAAACATAATCTATTATATATTGATTACGGATTTTTTTTTTCTAAATGGGATGGATCATGAGTTCATATATAGCTAAAACTTCTTATGATTCATGACTCATGATGGTGTCATTTGGAAGATGCCTCGCAGCATTATTGATGTATAATTTAGCAAGGTCGTCCCATAAAAATCCATTATTTAGTCATGATTCATGAAACTAAAGTGCATGATTTTCCTACTTCCTCTTACACATGATGCTCTTCGTAAGCAAACTAAAAAAGACAAATGAAAAATCATTTATTGGATTATTTAATTATTTCTTACAACAAACTATGTCACTTGGCAACATCTATATTATTAATAACGACAATCCCCATCTCAGTTTGATGTATCATTATTATATACTTATATTTATAACTTACAATTTTAGAAATATGAAGAAAAAAAAAGGTTTTGCAACGAAAATGAAAAACACGTTCATACTCCATATTAACCAATGTAAAATCATCAATAACCAGATGAACCTATAAATAACCAATCAATATCGTCAATAACTATTGATAAAAAAGTCGTCAATAACCAATCAAACAAATCATCAATAACCAGATGAACCTATAAATAACCAATCAATATCGTCAATAACTATTGATAAAAAAATCGTCAATAACCAATCAAACAATATGCATTAATATAAAATTTCTAAAATAAACAATCAAACATACACATCTTACTCAAATTGCTAAAATAGTATATAAAATATCTAAAAGAAAATACACACAATGGGAAAAAATAAAAATACGAATTTTCGTCTTTCCACTAGTGTTTTATAATGAATTTTCGTTCGACAACTGCCATAAATGAAACTTTTAGTTTTGAAAGAAAAAAAATCTATTTGATGCCTCGTTATTTTCTAAAACCAAATAAATAAAAACCTAGCCGTCTCTACTAAATTCTCTGGTGCCGTTTGATTCATACAATATTTTGTTGCGAGATAAATTACATTTTTGAAAATCTCATCTCGAGAATATTCTTTTTCACCTTAACACATGAGAATAATTTTTAACTATCATTCTCTAATTTTATTATTGGGCATCTTTTATATCTGAGAATAATTTTTTAAAACTTATATCGAATATGATAAACTTTTATCATCATACTCACATTGTCAAAAATATTAAAATATAACTGATACCAAATATCATTTTACAGTTTTTGTTAGGGATCGTCTTTTATCTTTTTTAAGAATTTGTAATTTTTGTTATTTTGTTTCTATTGTAGTTGCATATAGAAAAAGAGAAAAGAAAATAATTAGTTGCATGGCACATGGCGTACATTAATCTAATCTAAAGCCCATACATTTCTGAACCATTTCCCTTTTTGTTTTTATTTTTTATTTTTTTACTTTTTCAAACATGTTGGTTTGACTGAAATGTTTTTCCCCGTTATAATATTTTTTTATTGTTTATAATGCAGAATAAAAATATTATTATTGAGGACTGATCAAATAAAAACTTCAAACTTATCATATATAAATAGTTGCATTTTGACTGTTATCTTGACTGTAAGTTTAAATTAGCATTTTTAATGGTTGGGATTAGGATGGTTTTGGTAGTTGATAGGATTGAACAACGTTTGATCTCGTAGGTAAAGTTTAACTAGAGATACAATCCACTTTATTGGGAGCTTTAAAAAATCTATGAAACAAAAACATGGTTCTAAAATGAAAATAAAACTTGAAAACAAAATTAATATATCTTATATATTAATAAATAACTTTAAAATAGTTAACTATTTTTTTTTATCTTATATCTTAATAAATAACATAAAAAATTGTATGGCGATAAAAAAGTAACCTTCAAAAGTTGATTATTTTGAAACACCTTAAAAATTTAGACTCTTTTTTTCAGGTTCAGGTTTGAACCAACACACATTTCATATAACCATGGGAATGAATTGTCCAAAGGGTAGATTTTTCTTTTCTCTTTTCTTTTTTTAATATATTTGTCAACTCAAGTTTGAAATAATGGTTTTTCTTCCATTCTACCAAGGCAGAAACCAAACGTAAAATTCCCCGAAAAAGGGTTGAAGAAGAAACGTATGCACCCAAATCTTAAATAAACTATTCCATCTTGATGTACCACATAATGTTCCTATTAGTAATATCAAGTCACATGATATATCTTTTTAATATCATATAAAATTTTAATTTATGTGATATATATTGTTGTTGGGAACATGATGTAGTACATCAAACTGAGACGATCTCTCTATCCCAAATTTTGATAAAACATATATTTTTTGGTTCGAAGAGTCTTTAACCCCCTTCCGATATCCAAAATCTTTAACTTTGACTAATCTGGGATTCGACTGAAACATAAGTAAAGTCTGATAAAAAATTATTGCTACCAAAAATCAAACTCATGCAAGATACGAACTATTCGTCCTTAACACCAAAAGAAAAAACTAAATGTTATTCAAAGTCAAAAAAGAAATACGTTTCAAGGACCGCGACGGTTGGCCACACAACTATTGAATTTTGATTTTTAATTTCCTTTCCTATTGAATTTTGAATTAGTAAATATACATGTACACATAGATATCTGATATCCACCAAACATAAATGAGTATCTGCAACTGAGACAATACAAAGTGATGGCAAAATAAGCCTACCTACCCTAGGTTGCCCCCGTTGACATTCCTAAGAATATAGGGGTGTTTTCTTGGGTCCTGAATTGAAATTTGCTAGGATACTTTATATAAGGATTGATTAATTAAAAAATACATAAATTGTTTGAAATATTGAGAAATACATTTTTATTATTTTATTGTAAAGATTTAATAAAAATACTAAATATTCCTGAACCAATATACTTTGCAAGTTCCTTGCAAATTTGCATTAGCATTTCCGATTCGGAAATTATAAAGGCTTCATCTTATTGGTCATTATTCATTATCGTCAAATAATAGAAATGGATCTTTTCATATAATGTGATAATAATCATTTTTTTATAAGCAATGTGATAATCATATTAGAAAGATATAAATCCAACTTTTAACATACATCAATCCATCATAATTGATTATATAACTTTTTTTTTAGGAAAATACGTGTGACATCACTGACTATTTTATAGATTGACGACTGTCCCCACAAATCAATATGGGTCTTTTCAGCATGTTTTGTCCTCACTCGCACACTTAACTGTGGAGTTCTTAAGTGATGGACTCCCAAAAAGAAGATGTATCTTGTTTTTATAGGTAGTATCAATCAATTCATATAAGTCGATTCATTCATGTGTCCCTTCACCTAGAAGCTCCGCAGAGCCGCTCCT
This sequence comes from Sophora flavescens, assembly GCA_030762895.1. NCBI lineage: Eukaryota > Viridiplantae > Streptophyta > Magnoliopsida > Fabales > Fabaceae > Sophora > Sophora flavescens. Next base: position 217,439,397 of record CM061062.1, read on the forward strand.
TGTCCGTGCCTTCTTGCACCGGCGACCACTCCCAGACCTCGTCTGCCCCGGGTGTCACATGCCCACCAGCTTCTGCTTGGTTCGTCCTCGAATCACATCGTACTAGGAAATGTGCCGCTCTGATATCATTTTTGACATCCCTGACTGTTTTATGGATTGACGACTGTCCCCATAAGCCAACACGGGTCTTTTCAGCATGTTTTGTCCTCACTCGTACGCTTCCTGGGAAAACTTCACAGGAGGTCACCCATCCCAGAATTGCTCCAAGTCAAGCACGCTTAACTGTGTAGTTCTTAAGTGACGGGCTCCCGAAAAGAAGATGCATCTTGTTTGTATTGGCAGTACCAATCAATTCATATAAGTCACCATGTATAGTCCCATAACTACCACTACAAAAAAATATGTATTTAGAGACCACCAAAATCGATCACTAAATAAGGAAATTCGATCGCTAAACCACTTAGTGACCGATTTAGCGACCACCAAGTGTGGTAGCGAAATGTCTGGTCACAAAATCACTCGGTGATCGCTAAATGGTTAGCGACCAATTTAGGGACCGAATTTCTACATTTAGAGACCGAATTTCCATATTTAGTGACCAATTAAGTGTGGTCGCTAAATTCAGTCTCTAAAATACCTTTTTTTTTTGTAGTGTACACAGTTTCAGGACCCCTCTTATTACGCTATGTAATCGATTCATTCATGTGTCCCTCCGCCTAAAAGCTTTCCAGGAGCCACTCCTTGTCCGTGCCTTCTTGCACCAGTGACCACTCCCCGCCCTCGTCGGGCCAGGGTGTCACATGCACACAAGCTTTTGTTTGGTTCGTCCTCGAACCACAATGTACTAGGAAAGGTGCCACTCTGATACCATTTTGACATCCCTGATCGTTTTATGGATTGACGACTGTCCCTACAAACCAACATGAATCTTTTCAACGTGCTTTGTCCTCACTCGCACGCTTCATGGAAAAACTTCATAGGAGGTCACCCATCCCATAATTGCTCCAAGTCAAGCACGCTTAACTGTGGAGTTCTTAAGTGATGGGCTCCCGAAAAGAAGATGCATCTTGTGTGTGTAG
>CM061062.1:217440975-217490270 GCA_030762895.1 Sophora flavescens
TTCATTATCTTATAATTCAACATTTTCCCAATGTATATGTGTGTGTGCCACAAATATTGTCCTTTTTTTTTGTCAAAATGATTTAATACATATAAATCAGTTTTTATATACATTCATTATTTTTGACTTTAAATAGAAATCATACATAAAGTCATTAATCCATTTGTTATGCATATATTTTGAACTTAGAAATATAAATTATAAATAATATTATGCATACTCATAAATAATTATCTCACACATTGCCTGGGTACCAGTATTAGTTTTCAAATATAGAAGAAAGCTGGCCTTTTAAACAACCAAATGATAGTAAATAGAAGAAAGATGACATTTTAAACAAGGATGGTCAATAGCTAGAAACATTACTAGATAAAGTGTCTTTTCAATGAATTTATAAACAACTAACATTTTAAAATATCACCTGCAGCCAGCCAATAAAAAACGACTCCAGTGATAAATCCGACAATTTCTCCACTGCAATGAGTGAATTAAAAGTTGCTCCAAATACCTACACAAATAAAGTAATCCCTTTTAAAATATTTATCTTACAATGAATGTTCATACAAATAAATTAAATTGACTACATATAACAATTAATTGAAGGTTAGTTACAAGATTTATTCTAGAAAAGCTTTAACCTTTTTTTTATAAGCAAAAGGTATGTTGATTGAGAGCATTAGGAGTGTTCTAACCCATATACAAGATAAGAAATATGTCCCAAGTAAATAGAATACGAGATGAAAACATCAATATGCATATTACAATGGCCTAGCATGAAAAAACAACTAGAAGAAACTAAGAAGAGCTTTAACTTAACTGTGCCAAATGCTGCATATGGCCTGCTAAACTTGTAGAAAGTATCCAAGGCACCTTTGACAGAGCCCCAAGTGCTTTCGGGATCTCGAACTCGTGGTTCATATTCAAATGATTGTCCAGAGGTTGCATTCACAACATATTTTCTCTTATTTTCTTGATTTGTAGATCCTCCCTTAGTGACTTTGTAATGTTGCTTCAAATTATGTCGTTGAGACAACATGGCACAATATTCTTTTTGGACTTTCCCATTTTTGTGCCATAAAGTTGTTACATAAGAACCTAGAATATAAAAAAAAAAAAAGTTGAATATTGTTTGTAGCATAGACCTTAAAAATTGAAGAAAAAAAAAAGACAAACATTTCCTAATTTAGTATTATATCCCATGGGGATTAAACAACTATAAAGTGAGCAAAAATGTAAAGTTAGAAAGTAACAGGATCCACCTTTGATTAACTATAATGCATTAAGATCTCAAGTCAGGGTGAATACACTATTTGGTCGCTCCATGTCATTTACAACACATATTTCGTAGATAAATATTTCATGGCATTTATTATCAACCATGTTGTAATATATCTAGAATTTAATTTGATCAACAAGTGTCAAAAGACAAGGTTGTAAATAGTGGTTGTTGAGGCCATACTAACTCTTCCATAGATACTAGCTATACATATTACCACATATAAACTACACTCAACCCTTTTGAAGTTTAACAAAATAATAACAAATCCCAAATATAATTATGAACTACATCTTACAAATTTTTAATGTTGATTAAGATCGACTTAACACCAGTCGCTAAATAATAAAAACAATATTTATAATTAGTAATTTGATATTTATATAGTAAAAAAAATTCATAGGATTTTTTGTTTACAAAATAAAGTTAATTCTTAATTTTAAAAATAAATGTACAATTTGAAAAATCATATAAAAATAAATATAATTGATCACATTTTATATCCATTGTTTGATAGAACTGCGAGATCCACCAGAATCACCTTCACTGCACGTGGCCACGCGTCCCGTCGCATCGTTGTTAGTCCGAATGTCGATCGTCACTTAAAACCATCGTGCAGACCGTGCCTCCCACTGTCGTGAACACATCCTTGCAGGCACCGTCCGCTCTGAGCTCTGCTACCCGCACCACCAGATCATCGTCCAGCCACCACTCTCCTCTTTCGTCGTGGAGCCAAGGTCACTTTTGGCTTAGCCTTTATGTTCTTCTCAAACCCGGAAGCTTCTTTCCTTTTGTTTCTCATTTATTATTTTTTTTAAAAAATGGAATAGAGTGATTTGGGGAAAAGAGGGGAAGAAAATGGGAGAAAGAGAGTGGAAGAAAGAGAAAATTCCAGTGAAGTTTTACGTTTCTTAAGTTATCTTTCGTTTCGGTTATCGGAATTCAATTCCGTTTTCGAATTTGAACTCGTAGTAACGTACTCGTCGTAATGTGATTCTTAGGTGAATTTTTGGAGGCTGGGAGGCCTTAGTTTGGCGCAGGACAGAATTGAGAGGGTTCGAGGATGATTCATTTCGTTATGTTTCGAGTATTGTACGACTTGTCAGGTGGGGGAAAGAAACTATTTAACGTCGAAAATGGCACGGTTACATTTAATTAGATAATGGCGTGGGGTGACCCAAACCCTACACCAGAGCGAGTAACAGGCAATGTCAATACCACATTGGGGACTACTCAATTGTACCGATGATGATATATAAATTGTGCGTTTATCGTCGTTAAGTATATATATATAAATATATATATATATATATATATAAATATATATATAAATTATTTTTATTATGTGATGATTACTCTTTTTGATGTGTTGATTTGAACTTGGTACTTGATGTATGATATCATGAGTGTTATAATTATTTTTTGAAAGTGGTTATACTTATTATTATTATTATTATTATTATTATTATTATTATTATTATTATTATTATTATTATTATTATTATTATTATTATATTTTGGTATTTATTATTTGGAAATGATATTATGACATCATGATATATGATGATGATTTTGGATAACATGATGATGATTGTGATGAGTGTTATGATTGCGCTTAGAGGTTGAGTAAGTTACAGGTTATGTTGAGACATGATGATGTATTGGGGATTGCATATGATATGTGATAGTAGTGCCTAACCGAGATGATTATCATGACATGAGGATGAGATTGATGAGATGAGATTATTTTGAGGTTATCTATGAGATTTTGATGAGCGGTTAGGAGACTAGGGGGTGACCTGAAACATGGTATGTGATATGAGGGACCTGAAACATGGTCGAGTGGGGTCTATGCCTCGGAGGGAGAATTCCCGAGGATAGGCTAACGGCGGACCGCCCAGAGATGATTTCATTCTAGTTGCAGCTATAGTTCATGCATTGCATGAGCACCCTGACCGAGGTTCAGAGGTCTGCACCGGATTGTGTAGCTATAGTGCCATTGCTTTGCGTGGGCACCCTGCATCCGCGGACGAGGGTGTGCGTCAGGGACTCTGGGATGTGTCAATTATATTGTTGTGATATCCGGATATGGTCGATACCTGAGGGGATTATTCATACAGCATTTGCATTGCATCATGATGAAGGGTGGATGAAAGATCTTAGATGTGGATTGAGGATGATTGTGTTACATATATTTATACTTGGGAGACGGATGTTTAGTGTGCCGTTATTTAATTAAATGTAGCAAAACCCTTTCCATGTTTGATGTTATATGGTTTCTTATCCCTGTCTTCTTTATATTGCATATTTTTTGTGATCATGATGAAAAGATCCTGGGGGAGCCAGCTATGGAGGAGCTCGATGGGACCTCGTATGAGCCAGATGTTGGAGGACGAGCAGTGGATCCTTATAGTTGAGTACAGAGTATATGGCCAGTGCGTCTTGTCTCTTTAGGATGTTGATTTTATTTTCTGTTTGATTATCAGTTTGTACATTTTGGGATCCGACTGATGGGATTTCCCTCTACTGTACTATATCAGGTCTTGAGATGTATATGTTATGTATGTATGTATATATGTTGTTTATATTTTGAGTTTTTACTTTTTCCACTGTTTTAATATATCAGCTTAACGATAATAACGAAATTAGGTCTTAATTAATATTTTTGGTTTTCTTTAATGGGACGTCGGGGCCTCTCATTTGGTGGTATCAGAGCAGTTCGGTTCTGAAACGGATTGTGAGCACTGTGATTAGGGTGAACTGGCCATTTAGTTGAATCCACATTGGATAACAACTATTCTTAGAAGTTGGATAGTGAGTCCGACACGACATCTCTATGGCATATAGTATTTATATTCCACTTTTATGTAGTATTATATGTCATATTGATGTGGCTAATGATTTCTTTTAACAGGATCATGGCTCGAGGCCGAGGCCGAGGTCGAGGAAGGGGCAGACATGGTGGTGGTAGATCGATAGAGGGTGTAGAGGATGAGCCTCATCAGCCAGAGGTAGGGATTGGAGGTAGAGGAGAGTTCGCTGAGACTCTTCGGACTATCCACAAGTTAGCATCCGTTCTGTTGCAGCAAGCACAACAGAATGCTAAGAGGGTACAGAGAGAGGCAGAGTTACAGGAGAGGCGGGATAGGGGGAGAGCCGCTGAGGCTGAGGATGCAGGATTGGCTACCTTTCTCAAAAGTAAGCCACCACAGTTCAGTGGAGAGTATGATCCAGGGCGAGCAGAGTGGTGGATTCAGGTGCTTGAGAAGATCTTTGATACTATGAGATGCAGAGATGATAGGAAGGTGACCTATTCCGCCTTCATGATGACCGGAAGAAGTGAGTCATGGTGGAGAGGCAACAAGAGATTGCTAGAGGTTGAGGCAGAGTGATCGGTTGGGAGCTGTTCAAAGAGTGTTTCTTTGAGATGTACTTCCATGATTAGTCGGGCGCCGAGAAGGAGAGAGAGTTCATGAGTCTCCAGCAGGGGAGACAGTCTGCTGGTGATTACCCCGCGATTCGAGGCCCCGATTCAGTTTTGAGTTCTACCAGAGGTTTCCATATGAGAATTGGATGTGCCGAAGATTCGAGGAGGGTTTACGGCATGAGTTGAGGAGGGCTATAGTGCCTTTGGATATGCTGAGTTTCTCAGAGCTTGTAGAGAGGTACAGTGCCATTGAGAGTATGGACCAGAGGCAGGCTGCAGAGCAGAGACAACAGCGTAGTGGGGGTCCTACCAGAGCATGTCATCAAAGGAGATGTGATAGAGGATCTCAGTAGAGGAGAGGACCATACACTAGACTGGGACAGAGTGCTCAGACATCTGCACCACCAGCACTAGTTACCAGGGAAGGCCAGCAGCAGAAAGGCCCAGTTTGTCTTGGATGCAGGGGACAACATTATATTCGAGACTGCCAGGAGAAACATGGTTGTTTTGTTTGTGGTAAACCAGGTCACCTGGCTCGTGACTGCAGACAGAGAGTGGTTCGGCAGCAGTTAGCGGCCGGTAGAGGAGCCAGTGGTTCCAGAAGAGGAGCTGGGAGAGGGGTTCTAGCGGCGAGGCAGACAGACGATTTGAGACCTCGAGGCCATGGGGAGGGTGTTTACAGTGAGATGATCTGAGTCCTTTCAATATGCAAATCTTATTCAAGGTATGTGTTTAATATCTGGCAGACTCTCGTCTGTGTTGTTTGATTCAGGTGCTACACATTCTTTTGTGTCCCATGAGTGTGTGGATCATTTACACTTACCCGTTTTCCAGCTACCATATACTTTGACGGTATCTACCCCTACCAATGATCCTTTGATCACTATGTCTGTTTGCTTATAGTGTCCTATAGTTATTGAAAATAAGACATTTATGGTAGATCTCACCTGTTTGCCTATGCAGCAGATAGACGTTATCCTTGGCATGGATTGGCTTTCGGCTAACCATGTAGTGTTAGACTGTGCCCGAAAGACCTTATCTTTTCTTGAGCCTTCTAGCATAGTATCTGCCAATGAAGGAACATCTATGAGGAGTGACGAGTCTCAGCAGTATGTGATGCTTTTCTTTTTGGAAGCTAGGGAGACTCCGAGTATGGATTCTTTCCCTATCATGAGAGAGTTTCCTGAGGTTTTCCCTCCATATGTTCCAGGTTTGCCACCAGAGAGGGAGGTGGAGTTCGTTATAGATACCATACCGGGGACCAGACCTATATCAAGTAGCTCCTTATCGGATGTCACTAGTGGAGTTGGCGAGTTGAAGAAACGGCTGGATGACATGATGAAGAAGGAATTCATCAAACCGAGTGTTTCGCCTTGAGAGCACCGGTATTGTTTGTCAAGAAAAAGGACGGAAGTTCTAGGTTGTGCACGGATTATAGGCAGTTGAATAAAGTTACAATCAAGAACAAATATCTGTTGCCTAGGATAGATAATCTGATGGATCAGTTGAAGGGAGCTTCGGTGTTTTCCAAGATAGATTTAACATCAGGATATCATCGATTAGGGTGAAGAAGGAGGATATACCTAAGACCGCTTTCAGGACGAGGTATGGACACTATGAGTACCTAGTTATGCCTTTTGGTGTAACTAATGCTCCATCGGTGTTCATGTATTGCATGAACAGGATCTTTAGACCGTTCCTCGACAATTTTGTTGCGGTGTTTATAGATGATATTCTTATCTACTCCCGTAGTCGGGAAGAACACGAGAAACATCTGAGAGTGGTGTTACAGGTGTTGAGAGATAGGCAGTTGTATGCTAAGCTATCCAAGTGTGAATTTTGGATACTGGAAGTACAGTTTCCAGGGCATGTAATCAACAAGAAAGGGATAGTTGTTGATCCAGTTAAGCTAGAGGCCGTGATTAAGTGGGAGAGGCCTAAGTCAGTGAGTGAGGTGAGGAGTTTCCTAGGATTAGCCGAGTATTATAGGAAGTTCATTGAGGGTTTCTCGAAGATTGCGTTGCCTATGACGAAGTTAACGAGAAAAGGTACGGCGTTTGTTTGGACAGAGAAGTGTGAAGAGAGCTTTCAGAAGCTAAAGGAGAAGTTGACTACATCTCCTGTGCTAACGTTACCAGATCCATTAGGATAGTTTAACGTGTACTGTGACGCGTCATATCAAGGACTGGGTTGTGTTTTGATGCAAGAGGGAAGAGTTGTGGCTTATGCTTCCCGACAATTGAGGGTTCATGAAAGGAATTACCCAACCCATGATCTGGAGTTAGCAGCCATAGTGTTCTCATTGAAGATATGGCGACACTATCTCTATGGAGCTAAGTTTAGTGTGTTCAGTGATCACAAGAATTTAAAGTATTTGTTTGATCAGAAGGAGCTGAACATGAGGCAACGTAGATGGATGGAATTCATTAAGGACTATGAGTTTGATCTTCAATACTATCCAGGGAAGGCTAATGCTGTGGCGGATGCACTAAGTCGGAAATCCTTGCACGTATCCGCAATGATGGTGAAAGAGATGGAGTTGCTTGAACAGTTTAGAGATTTGAACCTAGGTATGGATTTGATTGAGGATAGAATATGCTTAGGTATGATCACCATCAGTAGTGAGATTTTGAGAGACCTTAAGGTTAAGCAGGGCCAGGATGAATATTTGGTGGATGTGAATCGAGGTATAGATGAGGGTAAGGTTTCAGAGTTTAGGAGAGGATCGGATGGAGTGTTAAGGTTTAAGGATCGGATATGTGTGCCAGAGGACTTAGAGATTAGGAAGATGATCTTAGAGGAGGCACATAAAAGTAAGCTGAGTTTCCCCCCAGGAGCCACCAAGATGTACCAAGACTTGAAAAGGATGTTTTGGTGGCCAAAGATGAAGAAAGAAGTGGCGGAGTATGTTCTATCATGTTTGGTATGTCAGAAAGCTAAGATAGAGCATCAAAAGCCCGTTGGGGTGTTGCAGTCCTTGGATATCCCAGAGTGGAAGTGGGATAGCATAGCGATGGACTTTGTGGTTGGATTACCACGAACTCCGAAGAGGTTTGATGCGATTTGGGTTATCATTGATAGGTTGACGAAGTGTGCTCACTTCTTACCTATTGGTGAGAGTTATAGTCTTGAAAAGTTGACCCAGATCTACATCAAGGAAGTAGTGAGGTTGCTTGGTGTACCGTCGAGTATTGTCTCCGACCGAGATCCCAGATTTACATCTAGATTTTGGAGACAGTTACACAATGCTTTGGGAACAAAGTTGAGGATGAGTTCTGCTTATCATCCTCAGACGGATGGACAGCCTGAGAGAACAATTCAATCATTGGAGGATCTTTTAAGAGCTTGTGTGCTGGAACATGTTGGCAGTTGGGATGAATTCCTACCTTTGATTGAGTTCACATACAATAACAGTTTCCACATCAGTATCGGGATGGCACCGTATGAGGCTCTGCATGGGAGAAAGTGCAGGACTTCATTATGTTGGTATGACACTGGCTAAAGCCAAGTGATGGGTCCTAATGTGGTACAACAAACAACAGAACAAGTTAGGAAAATGAGAGAGAAAATGAAGGAAGCCCAGGATCGGCAGAGAAGCTACAGTAACAAGAGGAGGAGACCCTTAGAGTTCCAAGAAGGTGATCACGTGTTCTTGTGAGTTACCCCGAAGACCGGAATTGGCAGAGCTATAAAGTCTAGAAAGCTCACTCCCCGATTCATTGGACCATTTAAGATTCTTCGACGAATTGGTCTAGTAGCTTACCAGATAGCCATACCGCCTTACCTTTCCAACCTTCACGATGTCTTCCATGTTTCCCAGTTGAGAAAATATTACCCTAATCCTTCTCATGTCATTGAGACTGAGTCAATACAACTCTGAGAGAATCTGGAATATGAAGCTTTATCGTCTAAGATTGCAGATAGAAGGATTAAAGAACTCCGTTGTAAAAAAATTCTCCTGGTCAAGGTCATATGGGATAGTGTTACCGAAGATGCTACTTAGGAGCGTGAGGCAGGCATTCACTGCGTCAGACCCCATCTGTTTTTAGGTATGCAAATTCCGAGGATGGAATTTCTTTTAAGGGGGGTAGCAATATAACATCTGTAATTTTATGTTTTGTTTAAGTAAGAGGATTAGGTTTAAGACTTGGATTAAATAGTTAAGATGTTGTTTGAGTTCTAGGAACCTTTGCATGGAAAGTACGAAGTCATCTCGAGTGAGTTTGAACGTGAAAACAACTTAGGGTTTTCCCCGATTATCGTCTTTAAGACATATGAGTGTAAAACAAGAAATTTGGAGTTAGGGTTGATATTAGGCATTTTTGATGGTTTGAGGTTGTTTATTGGGTCTAAATGAGCCTATATCTCAAATTTGAGGTCAATCGGACTTCAAACGAGCTCTGATTGTGAAGAAATGCGAGGTCAACGTTGCTGACTAGAGGCCACGTAGAGTGTGGGGGAGTTGACGCTGAGCGTGGGGAAGTGGTGCCATGCACGAGGACACATGGTGGGTGATATGGCACGCATGCAAGCACGTTGGTAATGCTCCCACGCTGAGCGTGGGTAAACTCACGTTGAGCGTGAGCGCCAGGAATTTGAAAAAAGAAAGAAAGAAAGTTTAGAAAACAGAGAGGGTGAGTTTTGAGAGAGAGGGAGAGAAAAACCTAGAGAGAGAAAGCTTCTAGACGAGAGTTAGAGCGATTCGATCGTCCCGTTGTAAATCCGAGTACATGGTTGCGTTTGTGGCGATGATATCTTCGCTTTCCTCTTCTTATTTTCTTCTAAAAGTGAAGGTAAATCTCTCTCTTTTATGTCGAAATGTTGTCTGTTATGTTTCTTATGTTATCTTTCGTTTCGGTTATCGGAATTCGATTCCGTTTTCGAATTTGAACTCGTAGTAACGTACTCGTTGTAATGTGATACCTAGGTGAATTTTTGGAGGCTGGGAGACCTCAATTTGGGGCAGGGCAGAACTGAGAGGGTTGGAGGATGATTCGTTTCTTTACGTTTGGAGTATCATACGACTTGTCATGTGGGGGAAGAAACTATTTAACGTTGGAAACGGCGTGGTTACATTTAAATAGATAATGGTATAGGGCGACCCAAACCCTACCCGAGAGCGAATAACGGACAATGTCTATACCACATTGGGGACTACTCAGTGGTATCGGTGATGATATAGAAATTGTGCGTTTATCGTCGTTAAGCTTTATATATATATATATATATATATATATATATATATATATATATATATATATATATATATATATATATATATATGTATATATATATATATTATTTTTATTATGTGATGATTGCCTGTTTGACTGGTTGATTTGAACTTGGTACTTGATGTATGATATCATGAGTGTTGTAATTATTTTTGAAAGTGTTTATACTTATTATTATTATTATTATTATTATTATTATTATTATTATTATATTTTGGTATTTATTATTTGGAAATGATATTATGACATGATGATATATGATGATGATTTTGGATAACATGACGATGATTGTGATGATATGATGAGTGTTATGATTGCGCTTAGAGGTTGAGTAAGTTACAAGTTATGTAGAGACATGAGGATGTATTTGGGATTGCATATGATATGTGATAGCAGTGTCTAACTGAGATGATTATCGTGACATGAGGATGAGATTGATGAGATGAGATTATTTTGAGGTTATCTATGAGATTATGATGAGCGGTTAGGGCACTAGGGGTGACCTGAAACATGGTCGAGTGAGGTTTATGCCTCGGAGGGAGAATTCCCGAGGATAGGCTAACGGCGAACTGCTCAGAGTTGATTTCATTTTAGTCGCTGCTATAGTTCATGCATTGCACGAGCACCCTTACCGTGGTTCAGAGGTGTGCACCGGATTGTGTAGCTATAGTGCCATTGCTTTGTGTGGGGACCCTCCATCGGCGGACGAGGGCGTGCACCGGGGACTCTGGGATGTGTCGATTATATTGTTGTGATATCCGAATATGGCCGATACCTGAGGGGATTATTCATACAACATTTGCATTGCATCATGATGCAGGGTAGAAGAAAGATCCTAGATGTGGATTGAGGATGATTGTGTTACATATATTTATACTTGGGAGACGGATGTTTAGTGTGCCGTTATTTAATTAAATGTAGCTAAACCCTTTCCACGTTTGACGTTATATGGTTTCTTATCCCTGTCTTCTCTGTATTGCATATGTTTTTTTATGTGATCATGATGAAAAGATCCTACAGGGGAGCCAGCTATGGAGGAGCATGATGGGACCTCGTATGAGCCAGACGTTGGAGGACGAGCAGTGGATCCTCATAGCTGAGTACAGAGTCTATGGCCAGTGCATTTTCTCTCTTTAGGATGTTGATTTTATTTCCTGTTAGATTATCAGTTTATACATTTTGGGATCCGACTGATGGGATTTCTCTCTACTTTACTGTATCAGGTCTTGAGGTGTATATGTTATGTATGTATGTATATATGTTATGTATATTTTAAGTTTTTACTTTTTCCGCTATTTTAATATATCAGCTTAACAATAATAACGAAATTAGGTCTTAATATTTTTTGTTTTCTTTAATGGGACGTCGGGGTGTCTCAAACCGGTATGCGTTTTCACTGACAATAATATTTTACTGAACAGAAAACCTAAATTTGACTCGTGAACGAAATGGTTTAGGTTTATATCGTGTTTGCAATGATAATTGTTTTTTTGAAAATTTTCGAAAAAAAAAAAGTTATTACACTTTATTCTGGTGCATTTTTAACAAACGGGTAATCGACATAGTCGAGAACGGATGTGCAGAGACAAAACCGTGCACCGGATGATGGGATATCTTGCCATCTAGGGTAGTGAGTCATAGGGGTGACTCACCTAGCATTTATGGTGCATTAATGGCAAGTTAGAAATATCTAGATTTTTATGTGTTAACCTAACCTATCCTAGTTAAATGGCAACCATGGTTAAGACCAAGACAAAGCCAATTTGGATTCTCCGTCCTCCTTGTGGTGCACAACCAGCCACACCTCCTCAACATCATCTCCACCATATAATTTTCATCTTCATTCAATGTCCACTCATTTGTAATGATGACTTTCTAGGGGAAAAGACTAAAATGCCCTTGGTTTTCAATGGAATTTGCAAGTTGCCATGAAAGATTTTGGACAATTCTGCCCCCATTCACACAGTCTACACACCCACACCACACTTGGTTATGTTGCTCACTTTGTTTCATCTTGTTCATCACTTTCTCTCACAAAATACAAGAAAACTCCATTTTTGTTCTTGAGAAACCATGGTCATTTCTTCATCTCTTCATCATCCAAGAGGAAAAACCTCATTCCATATGATCATAATTGCTTCCATCTTCATTCATTTCATTGAAATCATGTCAAAATCATCATGTTTCAAATTCTAGGGGTTTTATGCAAAAATTTCTAGAAAATCATAGAAAAATCCTTTTGATGTGAAATCAATTTCTATTAACTCTCTATGATCTCTATATTCATTATCCAAGAGAATGAGAGCAAATAAAATTTCTACTCTATTTTTCTTGAGGGGGCCGAAACTTACTCCAAGAGGATTGGATGAGTTTTGTTTCATTTTCTTGAAATCTAACACTTGATCTAGTCTCTTTAATACTTCTAGTTGCTAGATCTATAAGCTTGAGATTTTTTGAAATCTCTAGCCTAATTTTGGTTGTTAGCCGAAAACCTTAACCTAGAGGTTAGATGTGTTTTTTTTCAATCTTTGATTTATGGCACTTGATCTTGTCTTTCTAGTACTCTAAGATCATGTACGTAACCAAGAGATTAAAATCAAATAAATTTTCTAGCCTATTTTAGTCTTCAAAGCCGAAACCTAACTCTTGATGAGTTGGATGATTTTGTTTCAATTTTTGAGTTATAGCCATTGATTTTGTCTTTCTAATGTCCAAGGATCATTGATCCAAAAGCTTGTGAAATTTTGAGATCCCTAGTTAAGTTTCAAAAATAAAGTATTATTGACGTTGGAAAAACTTTTTGTGACGGAAAAATCATTTGGATTATAAAAGAATTTTACGGCGAGATTATGAAAATCAATTTTATTTCTATGAAAACGAAAATGAGTTGGAAATGATTTTTATAGAGTTGATGTTTTTCAGAAAAGAGGTTTCAAGAGGGAAGAAATTAGAGAAAAATGAATTTCTCTGCGATTTAACGTTTTATAAACGATTTTCATCGGAAAAGATTTTCTGCAAAGGAGTTTTTACTCAACGAAAATAATTCCGACAAACTCGGAGGTTTGTCTTGGATTTGTTGTTTCACATAACGAAAATGTTGTTGAGAAAGAAAAGTAAACCTAGTAGTCGAGACGTCGGAATTCTAGTGTTCTGTGGTGAAAACACGTAGTTCATTGATCCTTATTAGTTGTTGTGGACTTAGTGTCCTATAAAAGATGTTGTGGACTTTATGTCCTGTAAATGATGTGTAGGATCGTGTCTCCCATATCTGCGAACCTAGTACCGAGGCATCAGTCTAGGGTTTCGTGATTGAGCACTCGGACTTCGTGTCTTGTGTGTCGCGGGATAAAGTCCCAGTTGGCACATTTGACTTTGTGTCCTGTGTTAAGTGTGAGTTGGCTTTATGCCTAAGTAAGAATAGTCTTGAGCTTTAAGCCTCGACAAAGAAAGAATTCACGAAAAAGAGAAGTGATGATAATAAATGTTTTACATGCATTGTGGGCAGACGTGCCTTGTTGGCCATTGTTCCATGTATTGTTGACCATTGTGTTATGTATCGTTGGCCAATTTGTCTTGTTTTGTTAGCCAAATGTGCTATCGAGCTACAATCCACAAAGGGTGGATTGACAAATTGAGGAAGTCAAGACCAAAGTGGGTATATTAGGGACATCCGAGTTCGTGAGCCATAAAGGCTGAGGCCTCGCCACCTCTAACCGTGGACGTAACGATGCAAAACGTGGATGTACTCAATCAGGGACTACTCAATATTATTTTAGGTGCTTGAGCGTGATACCTTGAACAATTGGAGTCGAACCTAAATTACGAGGTCGCGACATCATGAGACAATTGTGGTAAAGGGTATTGCAGCCTAATCATGCTCATCGAAGGGAAGTTAGGATCTCCGAAGAATAAAAATCAAAGTAAGATGATGATGTTTAAGAGTCATGTATTTTTATAAATTGCGATGACTGTCGGGTATGAATCCCATTTTTTAAAGTATTTTGATTACTTATGATAATTTATGTGTTGTTCATATATATGTATATGTTGTTGTTGTGTGTCGCATATGTGGTTATCATGATAAAACTCAATCCAAATTGGGCCATCTTGACCCGAGCTCGATTGCTTGACGGGCTATTCGGGCCAGGACAAAAAGACCCATTTTTTCAGGCCTCTTTTTTTAGAACCCAACTTAGCCTAAAATGCGGGTCACTCGGGTGAGTCTATCGGGTCGGGCCAAAATTGACAGCTCTAATTGTAAGAATTTTCTCTTGGGTTATGAAAATGTTTCAGAAAAACTCATATACTACAGTGAATTATGATGTTTAATATTATTAGGAAGAATGTATGTATGTATATGTATGATGATGTATATACTATGAGGGATTGTTTGTATGGAGCAAGAAAGAGAAAATTTTTCATCACTATTTTTGGAGTAAGATTAAGTAACTTAACTAGAAAGTTTTATTTTCCCGAAAACAACCAGCTTTCATTTTTGTTTTATATTTTCCACAACGAGTTAGTCATGTAATGTCCAAGGGGGGTGTTGCACAAAACCCATCCCATCCCACCGTCTATTGACGATCAATGGCATTAGAGGAGCCCGCAATGGTTGTGGAAGGTCAATGTCAAAGGATCTCAACGGCATCGTGAAGGAGGTCCTCAGAACTTACATCTCCGTTAGATGCGTTAGATGCATATTGATGGAAAGGACCCTAAGAACAATGGGTTATGATGCACTATTGAACGTGAAGGAGGTCCTAGGGTTATGAAGCATAGCCCAATGAAGAACAATGCATCTTGTTTGGGCAAATGCAATTAATGTTTCTTTCAGTGGCACCCACAATGCTTTCAGGTCACAGTTCCATACATTCATTCAACCAATCACCCTCTGTTGTTAGTTTCTATTTAGATTCTCCTACACACTGTATCTGATAGATATAAAATTAAAATATGAAAAGGTAGAGACAAGACCAGATGGCGGAGGTGGGGTAAGAGGAGAGGAAGGGGAAGAGTGGTTGGGATGAGGGTAAAAATGTATTTTGCAAGATAAAATAAATTAGAAAAGTTAAATAACAAAACTGGAAAACCTATGATAATAGGTAATTTTAATGGTACATGGGTGAAGCACTTCACAAGATGCTTCATGCTAACAACACCTCAACATACGACCAAAAGAAAAAAGGGCCCGACTCTTCTTCTGCAAGATCCTCTCCAGCCCCTCTCCAACATGATTGTCAACTGTTGGATGCATCTAATGGTCGAAATTAAAATCCCAAAAAACACATTTTCATCACGGTGTCAATCTTCTACCCTTTTCCTGTGTGTGCCACTGGACTACACCCCAATGTCGTCGCCGCCACAGTCCTCTTCCCTCCTTTGGCTACAGTTCACAAAATTTACTTTACTCCATGACTACATGTATGTTGTAGAAAAATAATTGCTGGGTATTGAATTTTATGTTATCTTCATTAGTCAAACAAAAGCAACAATGATAGCAGCCTAACAAATAAAAAGTTTAAAACCTTTTAATCATGAAAAAGGAAAGTACACGGAACAAAGAATGAACTTGTATTTTTCTGTCAACAAGATTTGTGAACTACAGGCTTGATGTTCAACATCGGTGGAAGATGGAAGGTGAAGTTTTGGTAGTGAACAGCACGGCGCAACAGACGGCGGCAGTGACGAAGAAGGGAGAAAGACAAGTAATGAGTGAAGGGAGAGAGAACAGGACCTGGGAGAGAGAGAGACAGACATACCTCCATGGTGGGGTGGGGCTGGCCGTCCATGGCGGTGGCTGGCGACGGCAAAGGGTGTATGGCGGCGGGATGAAACAGGAACGAAATAAGGTGCCATATACGGACAATACAGGCTGCTTCAAAGTTGATTTTTTCCAACCATTATTTGAATTTTTAATATTTTATAAATCCCTAATTTTTTGGATCCTTGGATCGGATCGGATGGTTCATATCTAATTGCTGGAGAGATGCTGGAGACACATGCAGGAGAGAATCTGAACTCAAGCAAAAAGCCAATGTTTCTTAAATACAATTTTTTTTTTGGGATTACACTTTAGTCTTAGGCAAATGTAACAAAAAATATTTTCAAATTTAAGCATCAATAAGGAAAAGTTTGGAACAAATAATGTTGTTACCTTTTAAACGATGTCAAACCCGAACCCATGGAAAGATACTTAACGAAGTAAAAGAAATTTACAGATACAAGATGAAGCAACATATGCAGAAATAATGAGAATGGAAGTCCGAAAATGAATATATATACTAGGGGTGGACAAAAGACCCATTTCGACCTGGACCCGAACTACCCGAAAGAGGGAGAAGGGAAACGGGCGAGCCATTCCGGGTTCGTGGGTCATTCGAATTCCCACTTTATTTCCATACGGTTAGTCTCGGGCGGGTTCGGTTTGGGTAAAAAATATTGATCCCGCTCGTACTCGATCGAATATATTATGAATAGAGTAAAATAATTTTACTCAGTATACTCTTCTCGAGTCCCGTGAGCACGTCCCTTCAGTCTCTCTTTCTTGGGAAGATTAAAACAACATTGGTAAGTGATGAGTGTGATTTCACCTCATTTTCCATGTACATTTCTGCATGCATTTGCATATAGTTAGGCCATTTTAGTTGGATTTTGTTTAGTTTTCCCTTTGGAACGGATAAGGTGGTATTGTGTGTTGTTTTGCAGGGATTTATGATTAAATGCCCAAGATTTAGCCATGAGGAATCTGAGATGAAGAGAAGGCCTGAAAACTGAAGAAAAAGGGGGCCAAAAGTCAGAAGCTGTCACGGCCTGGCCGTGATGGTTATCACGGCCGTGACCCAAAACCACCAAAAGTCAGAATCGATCACGGCTTGGCCGTGATGGAGATCACGGGCGTGAAAAAATGGCTCGCGACGCGAATGTTAGCTCGCCACGCGAGAGACTGATTGTGCCAGACCTCCAAAAGTCAGAATCGATCACGGCCTAGCCGTGATGTACATCACGGCCGTGACCCAAAAACCACCACAAGTCAGAATCCATCACGGCTTGGCCGTGATGGAGATCACGGGCATAAAAAAGTTGGCTCGCGTCGCGAAGAAAGGCTCGCCACGCGAGAGAGTGATTTTGCCAGAACTGCAAGAGACAGAACCCATCACAGCCGTGACGGGCCACGAGTTATAAAAGAACCTCTGGGCAGAACAGAAAGGGGATCCAGAAAAACCTAAAAATAAGACCTTTGCTGCTGTGGCTGCTGTGCAACATTCTATGGAGCTCTCTCCTTTGTTCATCTCTGTAACTCTTTCTTTTATTCTATCTTCAATTATGTGTAGCTAAACTCCCCTTTGTTGGGGTTAGATGATTGCTCTTCTGAACTTGATTGTAACATGACTTGATTATAATGCAGTTTCCTTTTTCTTTATGAGTGTTTGATTCCATGCTTAATGCTTTCTTAGGCTTGATCACCCTAGGAATGATTAGTTGCTTTAATAGATAACTGAAAGGTTAGTGTTAAGGCATGCTCATGAATCAAATGCCAAGTAGTTCATGAGCCTAGACATAGGTCTTGAGGTGCTTGCAACCCTATGAATCTTGACTCTTAATGCAATTTCTCATATTATTCCACCTAAGACATTAGGGTTTAATTTGGGATTTTAGGCTCATTCCACCTAAGACATTAGGGCTTGAGTACTTGAGAAGATTTGGTTGTCATAATTGAATTAGGAACTGTGTTATCTATCATTTCATAGCAATCAAGGGAGGATTAGCCTAGTCTAACCCTAACACTTCTATCATTTGTTGTTCATCTTTCTGTTTGCATATTAACTGTTTGATAAAATTCCAAAAAGAACAAAAACATTTTATTCTTGTTTTCTTTGTTAGATGATAGAGCTACCTTCACTCCAAAATTTGATCGCCTAGATAGTAGTCTAATTTGCGAAGTGGTAATTGTCCACGATCCCTGAGAACGATATACGGTCTTACCGTTTTATTACTTGCAACGAACCAGTACACTTGCCGAGCCCGTGTCAAGTTTTTGGCGCCGTTGCCGGGGATCGGTGTGCCAATATCACGAGTACCAAAGGGGACTCCTAATTTAGGCATTTTTTACTGTTTTCTTACTGTTTTATTTCCTTTTTTGTTTTCTGTTCTCTGCTGTATTTTTTTGTTTTGTTCTGTTCTTTTTCGGCGCTACTCTGTTTGTTCCTTGTATGCGAGGTACAATCGATCCAGGTGAACTCCAATTCAACCCTGAGATCGAGAGACTCTGTAGAAGGAATAGAAAGAAAGCCAAGGCAAGACAGAACAGAACAGAGAAAGAGCATCTTCTAGTACACAAGAGCAACAAGTTGAGTTACCAAGTGTGCAAGAACCACAAATTGAAGTAGCAGCTGTCACCATGGCAGAAGATAATGCACCAAGGAGAACAATGGGGGACTACACTTCCCTTAGAGTTGATAGATGTGGAACTCCGATTGTGAGACCAGCAGTGGCTTGCAATAATTTCGAAATCAAGGCATCACTTCTCCACCTTGTGCAGCAAAACCAGTTTGGAGGTTTGGAGAGTGAAGACCCTCATGCTCACATTGGTACTTTTATTGAGCTGTGTGACACCATCAAGCTAAATGGAGCTTCTGATGAGGCCATTCGGTTAAGGCTTTTCCCTTTCTCTTTGAGGGATAGAGCTAAGTCATGGCTTCAATCTCATCCTCATGGAAGCATCATCACTTGGAACGACTTGGTCAGCAAGTTTTTATCTCGCTTCTTCCCTCCGTCAAGAATGATCAAGTTGAGATCAGAGATTAATGCCTTTGCACAGAGGGATGGTGAGTCACTCTATGAAGCCTGGGAGAGGTTCAAGTCCTTACTCACAGCTTGTCCAAATCATGAACTAGAGACATGGCAGCAGGTTGCAACATTTGTTAATGGGCTCAACAGGAATTCAAGAAGTATGATTGAAGCGGCTGCAGGAGGGACATTGAGTCAGAAGACGCCCGAAGAAGCAAAAGACTTGATTGAGAACATGGCTAACAATGACTATCAAATGCCTAGTTCTCGATCAATGGTCAAGAGAGGTGTTCTAGAGCTGGATGAAATTGGCGCTCTCAAGGCACAAATGGCTATTCTTACCAAGCAACTGGGGTCAGTTCAACTGCAGAATTCTCAACTACAAGCTGTTCAAGTCCAAGCTACATCAGTGTGTGATTTCTGTGGAGGCAACCATGCAAATGGAAATTGTGAGATCAATGTGGTTGGAAGTTTTGGACAAGAAGAGGTAAATTATATGGGCAACCAAGGGCCTCGAAATGATCCTTACTCCAACACCTACAATCCGGGGTGGCGCAGCCATCCTAACTTTGGGTGGAGACAAGGGCAAAGTTCAAGTTCTCAAGCAAAGCCTCCTCAAGAGAGTTCAAGCAAATTGGAGAGCATTCTGGGCCAGTTCATGCAAGCCACTCAAGAGACTATGAAGAATCAAAATGCCTCCATCAAAAATCTTGAGCACCAGATAGGACAGTTGGCAAAGCAAATGGCAGAAAGACCTCAAGGACAATTGCCAGGAGATACAGAGAAGAATCCGAAGGAAGGTTGCATGGCAATTATCACAAGAAGTGGGAGAGTGTTAAATCCACAAGAAAAAGAGAGGGAAGAAAAGACAAGTGATGCTGGAATTGATAAGGTGCAGTTTGAAGAGGTAAACAATGAAGAACCCGGAACTTCCCAAGATACTACCTCTATTCCTACCGGTGTAGAAGCTGAAAAATCGCAGAGGGAGAAATTGGTTGATGAAGAATTTGCGAAGAAGAAGACTAAAAGACAGATTCTGGAAGAGGTTGATAATCCCAAAGAGCTGCCCCCATATTTCAGAATCCCGTACCCCCAACGGTTGAAGAAGGAATCAAAAGACCAACAATTTTCTAAATTCCTGGATGTATTCAAAAAGCTACAGATCAACATCCCTTTTGCTGAAGCTCTTCAGCAGATGCCTTACTACGCCAAATTCATGAAAGAGATTCTTACAAACAAGAGGCGGTGGAAGGAGGAGACAGTTATGCTTACTGAAGAGTGCAGTGCTATACTTCAGAGGAAGCTACCAGTAAAGATGAAGGACCCGGGTAGCTTCACTATCCCATGCACTATTGGTCATGTGAACATTGGGAGAGCATTGTGCGATCTAGGCGCAAGTATCAACCTTATGCCGTTGTCCATTTTCAAAAAGCTGGGAATTGGTGAGGTAAAACCAACAGGGATTTCTCTTCAACTGGCAGACCGCTCCATTACATATCCCTATGGTGTTGTGGAGGATTTGTTGGTGAAGGTGGATAAATTAATCTTCCCAGCAGACTTTGTGGTTTTAGACATGGAGGAGGATGCTGAAGTTCTGCTCATACTAGGGAGACCTTTTCTGGCAACTGGTCGGGCTTTGATAGATGTAGAAAAAGGCCAGTTGAAATTCAGAGTGCAAGAAGAAGAAGTAACTTTCAATGTATTGGAAGCTATGCATCGCACGAGCAAGGAAGATGAGTGTTTCCGCATGGATATGGTGGACATAGTAGATAAGGAAGTCATTGCACATCAACACCACCCCTCTACTCCAGAGAAGAAGGAAAAGCCCAACATGAAAGCAAATCTAAAGCTATGCAAGACAAATGATGTATCAGTTGGTGAGGAAGTTGGCTCTGCTCATCTTGTGAAAACAGAACCTCCACCGGGAAGGAGTAAGAAAAAGGGCAAGAGGACCAGAGCGAAAAAGGCAAAGCAGAAGCACAATTGTTGGCCTTCTAATCAAAATCAGCTCTTTACAGAAGTTTCATGGAAGAAAAGTGCTCTTGCAATTCTATGTCCAGCAGACCTCGGTTAATTGAAAGAAGTTATCTACACGGCAAGCTAGTGACGTTAAAGAAGCGCTTATTGGGAGGCAACCCAAGTTTTCTTTTCATTCACTCTTTTATTTTTGATTTTTCCCCTCTTGAATAATTTGAGAAGCTCAAGAGGTTTGTTAATAGTTTTGTTAAGTGCTTCCAGACTTTGAAGGAAGGAGGAGAAGAAGGGCAGGAGGAAACAAAACCAGAAAGCATGTGATGCAGCACCACTACCACCTTGGTGAGTTGTTCCAGTTTTCTCCCCTCTCTAAACTTAATTATTTACATTGAGGACAATGTAAGTCTTTAAGCTTGGGGTAGGGGTAATCTTTTTTCTTGCATTGTAAATATTGCATTCATATAGGCTTAAGTTTGCATGATCGCATGATTCGGTTACCCCTGCTTAGATTGAGCTTATGATTGTGAGAACTGAGTGCCAATTTATCTGTGTTAGTGAATTTTTGGACCCTGATTTTTCTATTCATGTGATATGGCTTCAAATAAATATTCTTGAGATGGTATTGGATAGTTGATAATTAGCATGTGTTTCTTTAGACTTGTGTTCTTCACTGGTTTTTGAACTGATAAATGTGAGCTTTTGAGCCATTAGGGGGTACTTACTAACTCTGCCCCCGTTCTTTGTGTAGAGTGTGTTCCTCTTGGATTGTTTTTCTCTAGAACTTGACTTGAAACCATTTCGAAACTTGAAAATTTTTTAGAACATTTTGGAAAAGGATTGAGGCAATAGGTATTTTTTCCGGCCTTCTGAGCTTTGAATGAATAATGCTACCCGTAGTTGCCCCATTGTGAGCCTGAATGAATAGCACGCTTTTCTTGGTACCCCGAAATGTTTTGTTAAATATGCTTATGAGGGACCTTCTAAAGTACTGTGCAAAAAGGGTTGGAAAATGTAGTTGAAAGTTTGGGATGATGAAAAGAAAAAATGAATCTGAAAAAATTATTTCTCTTGAGTTGAAAATTCTCCCTTCTCCAAATAAAAGAAAAAAAAAAGGAAAAGGAAAGTATATGGAGAAGGGTATGACAAAAGAAAGTGAGAAAAAAAAAAGCAAAAATAAAAGGAAAGAATGGTGGAAAAGTAAACTGAAACCCAAAGAAAGGTATTTTAGAAGGTCGTGCCTTGCAATGCTTGATTGTTTGTATAGCCTTTTGAAATTTCCTTTTCTTGAATTTCCCACCTGAAAATTGATCCCATGGCCCCATTGCAACCAAAAAATAAGACCTCTTGATTCTTAGATGTTTTCATTAATAAAGTAAAGATTTGGTTGATAGTCAAGCTTATGGTAGGAATCATTCTTTGAGGAAAATGGAGTGAAATGTCATATTCCCTTAACACTTGAGTGAGTGAGGCAAGAAAGAGAGCCAAGCAAATGAACAAGCTTGGGGTGAGCTTCAAGTGAGATAGAATACCCGAATTAGTGAGAATGTGAGTCTAGGAAAACTAAGCCCCTAATTGGACTTGAATTGATTGTCTCTTACTGAAATAATTGAATGCCTATTACTTGGATCATTTTACTCGGGTTCTTAGTTCACTATCATTGCTCTGGTTATTTTCATCTTTTGGCCTTGGTTTTTGCTTGAGGACAAGCAAAGTCTTAAGCTTGGGGTGATTTGATGAGTGTGATTTCACCTCATTTTCCATGTACATTTCTGCATGCATTTGCATATAGTGAGGCCATTTTAGTTGGATTTTGTTTAGTTTTCCCTTTGGAACGGAAAAGGTGGTATTGTGTGTTGTTTTGCAGGGATTTATGATTAAATGCCCAAGATTTAGCCATGAGGAAGCTGAGATGAAGAGAAGGCCTGAAAATTGAAGAAAAAGGGGGCCAAAAGTCAGAAGCTGTCACGGCCTGGCCGTGATGGCTATCACGGCCTGGCCGTGATGGCTATCACGGCCGTGACCCAAAACCACCAAAAGTCAGAATCGATCACGGCTTGGCCGTGATGGAGATCACGGGCGTGAAAAAATGGCTCGCGACGCGAATGTTAGCTCGCCACGCGAGAGACTGATTGTGCCAGACCTCCAAAAGTCAGAATCGATCACGGCCTAGCCGTGATGTACATCACGGCCGTGACCCAAAAACCACCACAAGTCAGAATCCATCACGACTTGGCTGTGATGGAGATCACGGGCATGAAAAAGTTGGCT
This sequence comes from Sophora flavescens, assembly GCA_030762895.1. NCBI lineage: Eukaryota > Viridiplantae > Streptophyta > Magnoliopsida > Fabales > Fabaceae > Sophora > Sophora flavescens. The sequence continues at coordinate 217,463,942 of CM061062.1, forward strand.
CGCGTCGCGAAGAAAGGCTCGCCACGCGAGAGAGTGATTTTGCCAGAACTGCAAGAGACAGAACCCGTCACGGCCTGGCTGTGATGGCTGTCACGGCCGTGACGGGCCACGAGTTATAAAAGAACCTCTGGGCAGAACAGAAAGGGGATCCAGAAAAACCTAAAAATAAGACCTTTGCTGCTGTGGCTGCTGTGCAACATTCTATGGAGCTCTCTCCTTTGTTCATCTCTGTAACTCTTTCTTTTATTCTATCTTCAATTATGTGTAGCTAAACTCCCCTTTGTTGGGGTTAGATGATTGCTCTTCTGAACTTGATTGTAACATGACTTGATTATAATGCAGTTTCCTTTTTCTTTATGAGTGTTTGATTCCATGCTTAATGCTTTCTTAGGCTTGATCACCCTAGGAATGATTAGTTGCTTTAATAGATAACTGAAAGGTTGGTGTTAAGGCATGCTCATGAATCAAATGCCAAGTAGTTCATGAGCCTAGACATAGGTCTTGAGGTGCTTGCAACCCTATGAATCTTGACTCTTAATGCAATTTCTCATATTATTCCACCTAAGACATTAGGGTTTAATTTGGGATTTTAGGCTCATTCCACCTAAGACATTAGGGCTTGAGTACTTGAGAAGATTTGGTTGTCATAATTGAATTAGGAACTGTGTTATCTATCATTTCATAGCAATCAAGGGAGGATTAGCCTAGTCTAACCCTAACACTTCTATCATTTGTTGTTCATCTTTCTGTTTGCATATTAACTGTTTGATAAAATTCCAAAAAGAACAAAAACATTTTATTCTTGTTTGCTTTGTTAGATGATAGAGCTACCTTCACTCCAAAATTTGATCGCCTAGATAGTAGTCTAATTTGCGAAGTGGTAATTGTCCACGATCCCTGAGAACGATATCCGGTCTTACCGTTTTATTACTTGCAACGAACCGGTACACTTGCCGAGTCCGTGTCAGTAAGATAAAATGTTTTCTTTTCAAGAGGCAACTAGCTGTCAAGCATTCAAACCAAATTTTGAATTAGTATCATTAAGCATTCAAGAAGAGTAAAACTCGGTTACCACTTCCCTAGAGTCCAAACTCATTCTTCTCCCCAAACTCAGTCGTCTCCTCCTCTCCCTCCCCTAGCCGGTAGTCACCGCGTCTCTCTGTTGCCTTTCATCGCCTTCGCAGCTTCCTTTTCGTCGCTGCGTCTTCATTCCCTCTCACCTCGCCTCGCCATCGATGATCGAGCTCCTTCCACTCGCCATCGGAGCTCGATCTTCCCTTCGCTGCCCCCTCAGTTCGTCTTCTTCAGAACATCGTCGCACACCTCCCTCAAACCTGCCACCTCGCCACCCTTCTGATCTGCCAGCACGCTGCCGGCACATGAAATGGAAGAAGATCTCTGACCCATTTACAGATCTGCACGAGATCTGAGTTCGAAGAAGCTTCATATGCTTCAACAGTTCAACGAAGAGGAGGTGTTTTGTTGAAAGTCTATAACTTTTTGTTAAAAGTTTGTTACTTTTGTAATTTTGTTGTTAAAAGTTTAAAACTTTATTTAGGGTTTGTTTCTAGTTCTCTTCTCTTCTTGAAGCTTTTACCCCATTTTTGTTTACTTTTTCTTTTCCTTTTTTTAATCAAAACCGTGGCTAACCGGCCAACGGCCCATCGACCCGCCTAGTCCAAAGGCAGAAACGATTGAGATTGGGCTAGGTATTATTATCATCGATTTTCTTCGGGTTTGGTTTTTTCGGCCCGAAACCGACCAAACCCGCCCAGTGTCCCGCTCTAATATATACAACCTTGGTTTTTGTTCTTGGATTCTTGCAAGCAAAGAGGATCTAAAGGGTGAGAGGAGAACAAATTCGGGGGAGAACCAATAAACTGGCAATAATACTGAGTTTACAAAACAGAGATTGAAAAGGAAAATATCTGCCCTTCTTCACTGTCACCGGTGCCGTCGTCGCGCCTCCCTCCTCGTACCCTGAACCAGAGCCGTCGTCCACACTCAGACTCAATCCGTCCACCACCACTTCTGCTCTATCCACGCTTCTCTTCGCCACGCTCGAGCTCATCCGCTTCAGCCTCGGACCTCCGCGTTGTGCAGCACCACACCAGATCCGACCTCACCGCATCGGACCACCGCGCATCACGGCGGCTCGCTGTCCAGACCCACCACTTCGGACGACCGCCGCCCTGCCACCCTCCGTAGTCCACCTTTCTTGTTCCCTCTTTGGTAACTGGTAGTGGTAACGATGGTTTCCCTGTTTTGGTTCCCTTGTATTTTCTTTTTATTTCTTTTATTCTGATTTTTATTTATTTTCATTTTTTGTTTGGGTTTATGTTGGGTTCTGATATAATGTTGAGTTTCTAGTGTAGGAGTGTTCCTAGTGTGCTGATTTATTATTGGGTTTCTGGTTTATTTTGAGACTAGGCCAAGGATACAGTGAGGCCCTCAAAAAGAAACATAAGTTATGGGTTAACTATTAGGCCTATTTCTTTTCTCTTTAGGGCAAAAGTTAAAATAAAAAACAAAACAAAATCAAAACAAAAAAAAAATCAAAATAATAAAGATTATTAGTTGTTACAAATATGCTTAAAAGAGATGATTTGTTGAAGTTAAAATTTTTATCTATTACTTGAACATATGTTTATTTTCTGTAGTAATATATCAAATTAATTTAAATATATTAAATTGCACGTATCTCAATATTAAAAATAAAAGGATGAGCCGAGATATGATATCTTGCTAATCCTTATTTATTTTAGAATACCTGAGTGGCAACAACTTGGTGATTCTAAGCTCCCTTTAAAACTTAAATAAATTATTTTCTTTTAGAATAAAAGGGGTAGCTGAGATATGATATCTTGCTAATCCTTTTTTTCATGACACCCGAGTTATGACAACTTGGTGATCCTAAGCCCTATCTATAAATAAATTAATTTCTTTTAAAATGAAGGGTTATCTGAGATATGCCGTCTTGTTAATCTTTACTTTTTTTAGGACATCTAAATTGTGACAACTTGGTGATCCTAAGTCTTTTTTTAAAATATAATAAAATAAATTAATTAGTTTCTTTTAAAATAAAAGCGATCTTTTTAAAAATCAAACCTCCTTTTTCAAAAATTAAAATCAATCAACCAATCAAACATTTTCTATAAGAACTACGTGGCTTTGAGTTTCTTATGCACCCGGGAATACATAGGAGTAGAATCAATCATTCTGTCACACCAAAATTGTATTTCTCTTTTAATGTGTTTATTTTATTTATTTATTTTAAAATGGAGCAAAAATAAATATTTAAAAGTTATTAAAAAATTTGCACAATTAACTTAAGGTACCGTTTTTTAAACAGACGATGTAGGGTGCTAATACCTTCCTTACTCAGAACCGACTCGAACTCAAATTTCTCTCCCTTTTAAAAGACCAGTTTTTCCTTAAATAAATGGTTTTTCCAAGGTTTTCCCAATTAAAATTTGTGTTGGCGACTCCTCTGTTTTTTATTTCTTTTTACAGCGTCCGGATGGGATAGTCGCGACACCCGCATATATTCGGGTTCCTTCGGATTTTTGGATGGGTTCGAATTCAATGAATTGACTCGGTCAAGGTTTAGAGCCGAGTGAGGAACAAGCCACCATAGTGCATAGATACTAGCTATACATCTTACCACATATAAACTACACTCAACCCTTTTGAAGATTATGGAAACAACAACAAATCCCTAATATAATTACGAACTACATCTTACAAATTTTTAGTGTTGATTGACGATCAACTTAACACTATTAAGTCGCTAAAAAATGAAAACAATATTTATAATTAATTATTTGATATTTATACAATAAAGAAGGCATAGTCTTTTCTTGAACAAAATAAAATTAATTTTAAATTTTGAAAATAAAATGTATAATCTGAAAATTCTTATAAAAATAAATATAATCGATGACATTTTATATCCGTTATTTGTTAAAATATACACTAAAATAATATTTGTTATATATATATATATATATAGAGGGGGCAACTCAAGTGAGATGAGTGTCTTATTGTGAGAGTGTGAGGAACAAATCTGGGCCATATTAAACCATACATGGATGGTCAGGATTAGAAGTTAGTTGTGATTACTTAAAAAAGTAACATGACTTTATGTTCTAATCTTGACCATTCATGTATGATTCAAAGGTTCGGATTTACTCCTCTTATCTTTCATAATAACACGTTTCTCTAACTTGAGTTGCTACACACACACACACACACACACACACACACACACACACACACACACACACACACACATATATATATATATATATATATATATATATATATATATATATAACTTTTAATCTTTTAGGAGATGTATCTAGTGAGAGTACCTTTTTTATATAAGAGTGGGAGGAGTAAATCTGGGTCATACAACCACACATGGATGATTAAGATTAAAATATATATATATATATATATATATATATATATATATATATATATATATATATACACACACACACACACACACACACACAACAGGCTGACAAAATAATACTTAAATGAATGCTGTTCTTTTTATAAGAGTTTATAATTATATATTTCATTTGTCAAATTTATTTTTGTAAAAAAATTATGCATGAGATGCATCTTTAAAAACTTTTTTATATATAAATATCAAACAACTTGTTATAAACTGTTTTTTAAAATTGTTTAATGTTATTAAGTCAATAGTTAGTTAACAATAAAAAAAAGATGAAGTATAATTTATGGTCAATTTTGAGATTTGTTGTTATTTAATAAACTTAAAGTTGGGGGAGTTTAAATTACTCTTATGATTTATTATCATTAAATTATACTTAAATAGTTAAATACCCTATAAATTTTGCATATTAATACTATGATTTTGTAACCTCGATCGTCCATAGGTGTGCCAGGGTAGCTAGGTATGTAAAAACATTATTTAAGATTGAGATCCTCATTAAGTTATTGTAGAAAAAAAAAGAGTGAGAGAGAAGAGGAGTATATTTAACATACTTGCATAATAGATCTTGGCATATTGTTTACTCCTCAAGCAACTTCCACCTGCCAATGCATGGCTCCTCATGTTAATAAGCAAATATTATGAAAAAATTAATTAACAAGTAGCCAGAAATTTAAAATACACTGCATGGAATAAAAATAAAAATGAAAATCTACAGACATGCTTAATACTGAAATTTAGAACAAAAAAACTTTGTTAAAATGTTTAAACAGGTTTCGATGTTTTTTATTTTAAAGAAGGTACAGACGTACAGTGTTAAGTGTTTCCCGTATTTTCATCTCAATCTTGGAAGACAATAAATACATGGAAGTAATTTTGTAATTATAACATTAACTGTTTTTTGTTTTTGAATGAAAAAAAGTAACTGTTTAGATAATAAAGATTGAAAAATGATTCTTGAAAATAAATTATTTTATCTTGGATTTTTTATTTTTGACAATATTTAATTGGTACGTACTATATATTAGTGTAAATATTTTTTATATTATCAACCAATCATAAATTACCACATTATTAAAAATATATGATTCTTATAATAACTATAACTATATTAAAACTCACACATAAAATGATTTGTTATTAGTTGACAATGTAAAAAACTTTATACTGACATTTTATAAATTAAGCTCATTCAGCTTTTGAATAAATTTTGGAAGAATATTGTAAATACCGAACAATATTCAAAGGAAATTGTATTTTCCATATTTTATAAGGTTTTTATTTTCACGAGAGCTGGTAATGTTAATTTTCAGAAAAAAATTGATTTAACAAAAAAAACTAAAATCTGGTTGCCTTTTTCCCCACTTCCCGCCCATGATTTGAAGTGTCCGTTTGTTTTAGATTTTGATATAATTGATTTTAAAAAATTGAGTTTAAATAAATTGACTTGTGTTTGATAATGATATTTTAAAAGTGTGTTTAGAAGAATTGTTTTTGTTTGGATGATAAAAGTAAAATCACTTTTGAGGTATAAATATAAAGTATTTTGTGGATTTCTTTTTTAAAAAATGTATTGTGTGGATTTCACGTCTAGAATCAATTATATTCAACGAAAAAGTTAGAAATTCTTGTTTCTTTTAAAACTATTCTACCCGATCCATAATTGATTTTATTGGAGGTAAAATTTAAAACAAATACTTTCAGAATCACAAAATCACTTTCACTAGACACAAACATGATTTTATACAATTCAAAGTCTAAACCAAACAAGCCCAAAATAAAATCAGAGGTGTAAATGTAAAGTCTTGTAGGTCTCACACATAGGCCCTGTTTGAATAACACAACTTATAACTTATTACAGTTTTTCTATTTGTATAAGTATTTTGTGCTTTTATGTAGTAAAAGACTATGTTCAAATAAACTTAAATAAGTAACTTATTAATTTCCAAAAGTTGTTTTTAACTTATTTTCTGAAGTCAATTGTTTTTAGCTTATTGAAAAACTTTGTATCAAAACTTATATTAGAAGTTGTTTTTGCATATTTTATATATTTCAAAAGCATTTTTCCAGTTCATTAAAAAAGCGCTTTTCTGAATTTGCATCTAAACACTAAATAAATATAAAAGTTTTTCAAATAAATACTTTTATATAAGCTTTTTAATAAGTTGTTTACCCAAACGGAATCATAGAACCAAATCTACTCAATGGAAAAATTATGAATTCCTACTTATCTTAAAATCAATCGTACCTAAATTAAAATGGATATTTTCGAATGTAACTTTATAAACAAACACTTCCAAAATCCCCGAAACCACTTTCGCGGCACCTAGAATCATGTTTGAGTTGCTTTAAATCTTAACTAAACAAGCACTTGGTCTTCTCGTCCATTTCATATACATCTCCTTACATTATATAATATATGAAAAGAATAATATAATATTTATAAATAAATACTTCAAAAACATTTATTTTAAAGTATAAGTACGTATAATAATCATCTTCGAATTTATATTTTTATTCCATTTTTATCAATTGCATTGAAAAATGATATTTAAATTATGTTTTATATTCTCAAGATACACAATATGAACCAAGTAAATTTTTAATTTTTTTTCATGAATTGAGAAAATATTGTCAAACATTTAAATATTAACTATATAGATTTTAAAAATATTTAAAAAAAATAATAACCTTACTTTTTTTTACAAAAAATAATAACCTTACTAATAACATGATTGTAAGAAAAGTATTTTGAAATTTCAAACATACCACTAAAATTCACCCGTTAAATGAGGAATTTAATTGTTATACATTATCAGTATAAAGTTGTTTATATTGTCAATTAATTATGAATCGTTAAATCATTAAAATGTTTGATTCTCATTCTTATTAACTTAAAAGACACTTATACCATGATTCAGATTTGTGAGTGTTTGACAGTGTAAAAGATTTAATGTATATCGATTAAATATGGAAAAAAAAAAATCTTTTATGAACATTTAAGAATTTCTTAGGCTTTGTTTGGGAATTATCTTTTGCAAGGAAAGAGAAGGGAAAGAGAGGTTTATTAGAGACCCTTCATTGTTTGAGTTATATTAATTTGAGGGAAATGTTTTGGGGACTTTAATAAATCATTCATTCTCCTCCTCAACCCACTTTTTTCATTTCCCATATTTTGGGGTATTATGAAGGAAAAAGTAATTGAAATTACTAATTTACCCTCATCCATTTTAAAAATTTACACTTTTTATATAATATTACTTAGGTTAATTTTTTCAAATAAGGGTAAATTTGTAAAATCATTTCATAAACCCGGAGAAGGCTTCCCTCTCCATTCCTTCCCTTTTATTCCCTCACTTTCTTTTCCTTCCAAACTTGCAAACATGGCCTTAATATTTTCTGATGAATGTAATCCTTACACTATCAAGACAACCATTTTCGTTGTCTTTCAATTTTGGTGCAGCTAGCCAGTCAATTAATGTAAAAGCAGACATACATACCAGTGGTAATGGAAGAAGCTCCAGGAAAAGACGCAAGAGGCACATAACCCATTCAGTCAGTTTTGTAGTTTTATGAAACCAAACAAACTTGCTTCTCCTGTGAGAGTGGGACTAATTGGTTCCAAAGTGTGGCAAGCAGACCATGTTATATAAGACACAAACATAAGTCAGTAGTTTGTAATTTGCAGTCACGGTTGGGCCCCGTGATGTGTGATGCATTAAAAACTTTCACTATAGCTAATGCACGACGTGCATTTTATGGCACATCTCGTAAAAAGTGTGTGCACTCACGCGCACCTTAAAAATAAGTCATTTGAACCATTCATCTTGCTTTATTAATTATGTTATCATAGAGTTTCTTTTTTCCTTTTTTTTTTGTAACATTATGTTATCATAGAGTTGCATGCACTTGATAATTATTTTACACTATAATTATTATTTATAAATATTAAAAAAATATTATTAACTCTGTATAATTACTACATGGAAGTTTCTATGTACATTTAAGGTGGTTGGTGTAAAAAAATAAGGAGAATGTGTGGCATTGGTTAAGGAATAAAAATGCAAAGTTTTGATTAGGCAGTTATTTTTAAAAAATTTAGAGAAGTGTTATCTTAGTTTTCTGATGAAACTTATTTTTATTAAAATCCTTAATCAATATTCTTAAGGCACTTATTAGTAAGATCGAAAAAATAATTGAATAGAATTACTCCTAAGATTATTAATAAATAATAATAATAATAATAATAATAATAATAATATAGTTTATAAAAAGAACAACGAGAACGTCGTTTTTCTCCAAGAACATATCAAAGAATATAGCTTTGTGACAAATGTTGACCCATCTCTAATGGTGCGAACAGGTGAGGCGTCTTGCCGAGTGCCTATTTAGCCTATCCTATTTTATAAAGGTTCTCAAGACTTTTTAAAAGTCTATATATCTAAAAAGGCTAAGTATAACTTCAAAAAAAGTTTACTTGGCCTGTCAGGCAATCTATTTAACACATACACATATAAATATTTATGTATAATATAATATAATATTATAATATATTATTTATATTATTTGAAAGTAAAGGTCTATTGACACACTTAAATGTAATGAACTATTTATCTATTTATTTGTAAAAATCTAGTGACCTATTTATCAGTGGCTTACCGACCTCTTTATCATTAATTAGAGGCTTACGAGTCGTTTTACAAGTGAAGACATATGACATATTTATAGGTGGAGACATATTTAAATGTCATGTTGATAAGTAGTCTTTAAAATAGACTTTCAGGGTAGAATGGGTTTTTAAGTATGTCAAACTTAGATCTTAAAAATTAACCTATATCAGACTAATATACCAGATTTAGACCTTGATATGGGAAAGCTGACAAGGCTTAGGCCTGTCAGGACCTAACTTGACCTAGCATGTTCCAGTGTTCCCCACCCCTACTTATGTCACAGGTTAATCTACACCAAAAAAAAAAAAAAAAAAGAGATAAGGATATCATTAATGCCGATAGTAGACTTTTGGACCTTGGTTAAGAAAAATGTTAAAACTAAAGTGTATATTAAATTTGAAAAGTATCTTAATTGAATTGATATATTATTATTATCAAATTTGAAAAGTATCTTAATTGAATTGATATATTATTATTATTATTATTATTATTATTATTATTATTATTATTATTATTAGTTTTGGGAGTAATTCCATCAGATTATTTTTTTACCCACAGACCACCCTAAATGTACATAAAAACTGCCAAAAGAGAGTTAATAATACTTTTTTAATATTTATAAATAATAACTATAGTGTAAAATAATGCAAGTGTATGATAACATGATCAATAATGCATCAATAGCAGATGTAACGTGGGCACATTGTAACAAACTAAATTTCACCCTTATGTTATAATAATGTGTTAATCTTGGTTTATATATGTTATTTTATGTTTGTTTTATATTTGTTCTTAGTGCCTAGGTACATGTTTGGGGTACTTTAGCCTTCCGAAATGATCAAATGTAACATCCCAAATTTTGGACCTCCTCTCACCCAAAATATAATGTAAATTGTATTTTCTTTTTACCGGTCAAAACGACATTTTTGTACTTGATATCCGCGTAAGAATTGTAGATATATCACTTATATTTCTATAGACTCCAATTTCATCCAAATTAGATTCTTGTAACTTGTGTTATGGCCAAATTTGTACAAGCGCTTCAGGTTCGAGCTCCAGCTCCAACACCAACTTCTACCTTCGTTATTGGATTCGACCCTCTAAAAGTCCGTTTTAGATTTTGTGGTCTTCACGAAAGTTGTAGTTAATTCTTTTATATTTCCAACGATATAAATATAATAATTTTTGAATGTTTCTAACTAAAGATATGCACGAAATATCGAGCTGGACAGTTGGTAAGCACGAGTCTAGACGCGTTTTGGACTGAAATAGAAGCCCGTTACGTTCTAACTCCTTTTTAAACCCCTAAGACACAACCTATATCCTAAATCGCTAGTTGTTAACTTATGAAAACTATCTCCCTTCATCTCTTATGAGTTTCCTTTGATCCCTCTCTAAAATCATAAAGATTAGTCCTTGTTTTTGGTTGTTTTTCATCAAGCACACACTCTTGAGCACAAGGATTTTGACCTTTTTAGATAGCATCAATCCTTCCAAGATTGTGATCAAGGTGAGATAGAAAAACCCTAGAATTAGTCCCTTCTTTCAATTTTGACCTTGTTAGATCGCATCAATCCTTCCTAGATTGTGATCAAGGTAAATAGCAAAACCCTAGAGTTAATCCCTTCTTTAAATTTTCTTGGATTAGATTTTGAGTGCAACCTTTTTTATGTTGTTTTCTTGATCAAGCGTTGAACCCGTAAGGAGGATGGATGTCAAGATTCGCCGCACTACTAGAAAACTTGAATTTTCAGACGGAATTTTCGGACGGAAATGTTTCCGTCTGAAATTTTCCGAAAATTTCGGATGGATTTCAGACGGATTGTGTTATTTTTTATATTTTCCTTGATCCGTCTGAAATCCGTCCGAAATTTGGGACGGATTTCAGACGGATTGTGTTATTTTTTATATTTTCCTTGATCCGTCTGAAATCCGTCCGAAATTTTTGGACGGATTGTGTTATTTTTTATATTTTCCTTGATCCGTCTGAAATCCGTGATCCGTCCGAAAATTTCGGACGGATTTCAGACGGATTGTGTTATTTTTTATATTTTCCTTGATCCGTCTGAAATCCGTCCGAAATTTCGGACGGATTTCAGACGGATTTCAAACGGATTGTGTTATTTTATATATTTTCCTTGATCTGTCTGAAATCCGTCCGAAAATTTTGGACGGATTGTGTTATTTTTTATATTTTCCTTGATCCATCTGAAATCCGTCCGAAAATTTCGGACGGATTTCACACGGAATTTGTTATTTTTTATATTTTCCTTGAAAAAAGATTAAATAATTTATCTTATAAATATGATTAAAATATTTGATCTTAATAAATTTAAAAGTAAACAAGATTTATGAAAAAAAATTAAAAAACATATTTAGACTAATAAAATGAAATCAATCCCTATTAAAGCAATACGTACCGGTTTAGTTTGAGTAATTAAATTACTCTCTTCAAATTATTTTATTGGGTGCGTTAGCACTGACTTATTTCAGTGAATGCACGCTTACTAGACAATAAATTAAATTATTGTCACTATTATTACCAGTACAGAAAAATATTTTGAATAATATAATTAAGAGAAAAGAATTCCCATATTTTCATTCTATTTAATTTTAGATTTGAAAATAAACTGGTTTGACATTAATCGGAGATTAAATTTTGGACCGAGTATTTTCTTAGTTGATCAGTTCAACTATTAATCTTTACTCCAATTTGAATTTCGAAATCATATCTTTATCAATCTTTATTTTTAGATTCCAAAAAGTAAAAACATGTCTATTTTAGACCTAATATTTATCACTCATTTTATACCCACTAATACAAAAAATCAGATTTTTCTCTCTCCTATATCTACCCAAAACCCGTAACCCCTCCCCCTCACTTTCTTTTCTTCTCTGCTTTCTTCTTTTCTCTTTCTTTCTTTTTCTTCTTCTTTCTCTTTTCTTCTTCCTCCTCCCAACCTCATCTCCTCCTTCCCTCCACTGCACAAAACCGCCCATCTCAGCCCTTGCCGTCGATCGCAGCTCGTTGCACGAGGAGGAGGCGACGCGCCTCACGTCCCCTTGCACGCTGCCGGAGCCGCCGCTGTCCGGTGCCAAACCACCGCCCTCCGTCGCGGTAAGTGAGTTTGACCGCCATTTATGGTGGTTTTACACATTTCTTTGTTACTTTAAACTTCCTTCTCCTCCCCCAAAGCTTACCCTTCATTTTTGGTTTATGGGTGTCACAGAACCACCACGAACCGCCACTGGCTGCCGCGTCGCGGCCGTCCGCCGCCACGTCGTCGCACCACAGCACCACCACAACTTCTTCTTCTTCCTTGGGTGAGTCAAAACCCTCTCTTGTGTTTCAGATTCAAAACCCCCAAATTGGTTTTGAAACCCTAACCCTAACCCTTTGATTTCAGATTTTAATCTTAAAGAATAAACCTTGTTTTATGAAATTGGGACTGTGAATTGGTGTTTCCCTAAACCAATTTCATTATTCTTTAGTTAAAATGAGTTTTCCCCAAATTGTATTTGGGAGCCCTAAACCCCAATTTGATTTTATTTGAATTTGGTTTTGTTTTTGTGAAATTAATTATGATTTAGTGCAATTAGGACTCTTAATTGATGATTCCCAAGTTCTCTTTCATGATCCTTTAATAAAAACAAAGTTTCCTCAAAGAGTATTGTGAAGCGTAAGCTCCAAACATGATTTTCTTTGAAAATAACCTTGTTTGGTAATAAGATTAAGTGTTTAGATCAAATTAGAATGTGTGTTTGATCATACGTAATTGATTTCTTGATTTCTGATTGTTGCGCGTTGTTTGATTCCATCTCTGAGACGTTTGACACGGCTATGCTTGCTTGATGGAGTAGATAATTACACTCTTGGAGCTAACGTGAGCATTAAGATGAGGATCCTTTACTTGTCTTCAAAGGTAAGGGGAGCTTGCCTAGGGATATTCAATAACTATATGCATGTGTGTATGTGTGTAATTGAGTGTTGTGAATATTATTGTGATATTGAGCCAATACTTGAATAAAAATCCTAATTCTTCTTTGTTTATTTTCAATTACATGTAATGAGTGTTGCAATAACTCATGGACTGATGCAAGATCTAGGAAAACATATGTCCTGTTTGATGGGTGGATGGGTGGAGTTTCCAAGTTTCTTCTTTCATTTTGTTTGCTAATTGCTATTCTATGCAGAGAGAGAAAGTGAGAATAAGTTAGAGAGAGAGATAGGAATAAGAAAAACAAAGGAGGGTTATTGAAGTTTGAAGATAGGTGCTGCAAAAAAATAAAATAAAACAAAAGGAAAGGGATATAAATGAAATGAAAATGGGATGATGTTGTTTCTCTACTAATGTTGTACATGTAGCAGTTTTTGGCTGGTTGCAACCTCCTTATTTTTAGGCTTTGCTGTTTCACTTTATTTTGCTTTTAGCTTTTGGCATCTAGCTTTTAGTTCTTGATATCTGATTTCTGTTGAATGTTCATTTGCGCAGATTGAAAAGCCATTGCAAAGACATGGAGGCAGGCTTGAGCACAATGAGACTTATTGTGGTTCCTGTTTGCACCTGAAAAGTTAAAGGACCATATAGATGTTTATTTCATCCTTCTTTGATCAATTGTGTTTCTAAACCCCAATTTTTGACTTCCATTAAGTGTTTAAATACAATTTTTGAGATGTTGTTCCTGATCATCTTTTATATATAGGTCCGCATTGGGCAATACTTAAATGGGATTTATATACTATTGTTTGTACTTGTTAGCCGTCCATTGTCTGTAGCTTGTTCTAAGGCTAAGTTGATGTTTGATGCTAAAGCATAATAGTAGTATGTTTTTCAAAAATGTTTGATGTTTGATGATTCTTATCCCCTTTGGACATAGGGCTTTTCAAAAATCATCCATAGAATGCGCGTCACGGCCATGATGGGCATCACGGCTTGGCCGCGACAGCTTCTGCCTTGAACATTGCTTCACTAAATGGTCTGTCACGGCCGCCTGGCCGTGACAGATTCTGCCTAGAAGGGGTCTGTCTCAGTTGACATGTCACGGCCGTGATGGGCATCACGGCCTGGCCATGACAGATTCTGACTTTTCATTCTTCCGTGGGAAATCCGTCCCAAATCCGTTGGAAAACAAAAATAAATCTGTCCGAAATCCGTCCGAACAATAACCAACAAAATCACAACATCCGTCCCAAATCCGTTGGAAAAAAAAAATAAATCTGCCCGAAATCCGTCCGAACAATAACCAAAATCCGGATTTCCACGTTGTCCATATTCCATCCGCAATCCGTCTGTAAATATTTTCGGACAGAATTTGGGACGGATTTTATAATTTCCAATGAGGCTTTTTCAGACGGGTGCCATTCTGTCCGAAATGAATTATCCGTCCGAAATCCGTCCGAAATTTGTCCAATTTTCGTCCGAAATCCGTCTGAAATTCTGTCTGAAAAAGATGGATTTCTAGTAGTGTCGGCCATTGAACATTTTTTATGTTGTTTTGTTGGTCAAGCTCTCTGGTTCGCAGGGTGAACCAAGACTTGCAAGGATATTTTGATGCATAGAGGTTAGCTCTCTGGTTTGCCTTGCAAACCATAATTCGTGGGGCAAATGTGGCTTGATGAATAAATGGTTTAGAAGAATATAAATCGAGGTTTAGCTAACAAGGTTATGTTAATGATCATTGTTGATGACCCTGATAATAATCAAAGTTATTGATCATGGTAGTGATAAATAATCGTTAAGGCGTTGTTAATGATCATTGTTGATGATCATGGATGATAATCAATGTGATCGATTATGGTAGCGATGATTGAACATATGTTTGTACATGGTTGAGCATAACATGAATTGTATATAATGAAGATGAATGTTGGGCGGAAAGCAGGATGGAACGCGACAGTGGGACCTTGAAGAGAGTTTTCCCGGACTATAGGATACATGAATCGGGTGTGGAGGTTCCATTAAGGCATGGGTTAGATACCTGTGTCGGAGTGTCCACTCGACCAAGCATGAGTACTTTGACAGATACGATGCGTTATTATGATTAAGGGTAGTATTCAGTGTGTACCATCCGGTATGGTGAGTTATCCATTTTGATAATTGAATATGTATTCCTGGTTGTCTTTCCTGAGTTAGGTTTGGGCCATAGGCATATGAAGTAGTGATGCTGCACTTGCATTGACATGCTTCTCTTATACGCAATATTGTGAATTGTTGAGTTGTTATATGTTGTATGTTCGTCTTGATTACTATTCCTAATCACTCACATGTATTCATGATTATGTTTCTTACCCCACTCCTTTGTTATCACTTGTGCATGTATATCGTATATGTAGAGGAGGATGAGGCGGACGTTGAGGAGTGATTTTGTGGAAGTTTCTTTGTTGTTAGTTAGGATTTGTTTTAGTTGTTTAATTTATTTTTTCAATGTATTGTAAGGGATAGAAGCTCTAATCATGTGACATCAAGATGAGTTTTATTTCTTTTTCTGATGTGTTACGTTTTTATAAGATTGTTTTTTTCATTCTTTTGTTTACCTCAAATTTTTTTTGAAGTTCACTTTTTTGGATAATGTTATGCACATTACCTTTTGAAAAGTTTTTGTTTTAATTTGACATTATTTTGAAAGCACATATGATTTTATTTATGTATTATCATATGCGGGGTAATGGGTGTCAGATTTAGTAACATCAGAGCCAGTTTGTCCTATAGCCCAGGGTATGTGTCTGTTGTGTTCTCTTTTATGTACTCTTATATGATTATCTATGTTTAGTGTACATGATGATATAGGATTTTAGGTATCTAGTTTTCGTTTTGACTTAACTTTCTATATTAAGTGATTTACCTCGGGCGATGCAGGAAGTTATGGCAGGAAGAGGTAGGAACAATCAGGCTATTGCTGATGATCTGGCACTACTGGCTAATGCTATAGGGTAAAATTAGAATAACAACAAAGGACCAGCTAAATTTCAGGGTTTCGATAAGTTTCAAAGGAATAATCCACCGTCCTTCAAGGGAGCTTATGATCCTGATGGTGCTCAATCTTGGTCCATGAGTTCGAGAAGATTTTTTGGACCACGGCATGCAATGATATGCAGAAGGTTACCTTTCCTACTTTCATGTTGGTGGAGGAAGTAGAGCATTGGTGGGAAAATTGATGCCAATGATTGGAAGTTGAAGCCATAACTATTACTTGGAATGCCTTCAATGAGAGGTTTTTGGGAAAGTATTTTATTGCAGATATGCGTGATAAGAAGGAGATGGAGTTTTTGACATTGACTCAAGGAAGTATGTCCGTTAGGGAGTATGTTGCAAAGTTTGAAGAGCTATCATGTTATTCCTATTAGTATTGCAATGATGATCGCTCCAAATGTGTAAATTTTGAGAATGGATTGCGTCCAGAGATCAAACAAGCTATCAGTTACAAGTAGATCCGTGTTATCCCTATTTCAGTGAAAAAAGTGCGGGAAAAAAACCGAAGTATACAACAAGATAGTCTACTGGAGGAGGTTCTACGACCCCTAGGCCAGTGAAGTGTGGCAACTGTGGTAAGGGTCACTATATTCGTGAGTGCAAGAAAACTGATATCATTTGCTTAAAGTGTGGAATGCTTGGTCACATCAGTCGTGATTGGGTGGAACAAAGACTGGGTAGCCAAGCACTAATAAGACTCAGAGTTCTCAAGCCAACGGACTGAAGACAAGTGGAAGAGTCTTTACTCTCGGTGGAGTTGAAGTCTCTCAAACTAAAGACTTGATCCAAGGTAAATGTCTCATAAAAATAACTCATTTGATTGTGTTGTTTGATTTGGGTGCGACATATTCCTTTGTATCACATGATTGTGCTAAGCATCTAGAGTTGCCTATTACTCGCCTTGATTATATGATTTAGTTGCCGCTACACCCATAAATAAGCCTGTAATTACTTCTCATGTTTGTTAATGTTGTTATGTTATCATTGATAGTAGGAACTTCACAGACGATTTTGTGTGCTTACCTCTTAAACATTTAGATGCTATTCTTGTTATGGACTGGTTATCTGCCAGTCATGTCCTTTTGAATTGTTACAACAAAATTATTGTCTTTGGAACTGTTGTTGATCTTAAGAATCCGAGCTTTCTGATTGCCAACCAAGTCAAGACTTTTATAAGAGAAGAGACCCTAGTATACATGATTCTATCTTTCGTGGAATAAAGTAGAGAGAAAATTTGAAATTGAAGATGTGCCAATTGTGAGAGAGCTTTCTGAAGTTTTTCCTGACGATGTTTATAGTCTACCGCCCAAGAGATAGATTGAGTTTAACATAGACCTAGTGCCAGGTACATGATCAATATCTATAGCACCCTATAGAATGTTTCCTCTAGAGCTAGCTGAGTTGAGGAAACAACTAGAGGAATTGTTACAGAAGCATTTTGTTGGTTAAGAAGAAATATGGTAGCATGAGGTTGTGTGTCGATTACCGAAAGCTCAATAAGGTGACTATTAAGAATAGATATCCTCTTGCTAGGATATATGATCTTATGGAGAAGCTAATAGGAGCTTGTGTCTTTCCTATGATAGATTTGAGATCGGGTTGTTGCTAAATTCAAGTCAAGCCTAAGGACATTCCGAAAACGGCATTCAGGACGCGTTATGGCCATTATGGGTATGTCAATATAGAATTGGGTTATACAAATAGATGGACGGGTTGGTTTGGATTGGACTGTTTGGGCCCGAATCCGACCGAACCCGTCCGTTGTTCAACCCGTTATTGATTCAAAAAGAAAAAACAAATTAATGGGTCACTTATGTAAAAGCAGACATACAATGATATATACCGATGCTAATGGAAGAAGCTCTACAAAAAGACACAGGAAGCACGGAATCCATATGCATCTAGCAACTAGGAGTATCTCTAATGGGTGTTACTTATTGAGTTCTTAAATCTATGTGGAAAATAAGGAACCATTACTTAATTTTTTTTCTCCATTCAAGTTGACCTATGTCACAATGTTGGTTGCTTAAAATAAGGATAAATTACTTATATAAGGAACCACAAAATGGGTTCATTATGAATAAAAAACAATTTTTGCTCAAACCCCAAGGATGAGTTACTTATGAATTAATATTTTAAAATAAAATAAAATTAAGTACAAATAAAAAATTATAAAAATGTGGGTAAGGATTACTTAAATATGTATCATTGGACTGGAGTAAAAGTATGGTGTGTTGCTTAAATATAATATGACACGATGGGGTTTAATTAATGGGAGATAAACAACTGATCAAAATGAATTGGTTAAATATTAACTATTGAAGATGTTCTAAGTACTTTTCACTTCAGCTTCAGTTTCTGTCAGCAGTTTTCTGACACATAAAAAACCCAGTTCCTTAAATAATTAATCTAAGGGAGGGACATGAGAGTCAACCTGAAATGAATGGACTAAGTTGGAAGACTCTTCAGCAAGGTTTACAAAATCGGACCGGTCATCGAACCGGTGAAGGCAGCGGTTCGAGGTTCGATGGTCCAACCGAGGTTGAACCGTGGTTGAACCGGTTATAATTAAATAATATTATTTTAATTTTTAATATAATATCTATAACAATATTAAACAAAAAAACAACATAACAACTAATATTATTAAGCACAATTTTTTTTATTTTGAAATTAAACTAAATAAATATAAAGATATATGTTAAAACCATCTTCATAGGAAAAACCAACCCAAAATCTACAACCAGCCCACATATGTTAGAAAACAAAAGAATTGGGTTTTGGCTAGGATAACCCAAATCCTTTTATACTTTTTTTTTAAAAAAAATTTTTTAGGAAACCGGTTCAGGCCGGTCCACAATCGGTTATGACCGGTTTTACCGGTTTGGAACCGGTTCGACGGTTCTGAGACCGGTTTTAAGCAAAGCCGGTTTTGAGGGCCAACCGAACCGGCCTATGTCCCGGTTAAACCGGTCGGACCGGCCAGTCCGGTCCGGTTTTGTAAACCCTGCTCTTCAGGCTGTATTGCATGGATCTAAAGTCTAAACCACCATTTACTTAATGCTTTTATTTCAATTTTAGTTTTATCAGATTTTTATATTTAGTGTACGAAATAAGTATATGAAATGGAATTATAAGTGTGATTAAGAAAATTAAATAACTTGCTAATAGCCACTGATATTGGGTTTGTCTTAAATCCTCCAAACAAAGATATGAAGAAAAATGAGTGAGGATCTACCCTACATATCTTGTTTGAAGGAATGTAAACTTCCCAGCTGATATTGCTTATATTTGGTCCCCTTATTAATAGATGGATGTGATTGGTGTGTGTGTACGTTGAATCAAGATAATGTTTATGAGACATGTAAAAAAATTATTTGTATGATATGAATCGCTTTTATGAATTGTTAGCCACCAAGGTTGAATGCATACCAATAAAAAGTAGATGGGAAACTTTCCATTAGGATGTAACGTGAACACACCGAGTGTCTTATTCAAATTTTGGGATTTTACCTTTCGCTGCTGCATTTTAGAATTGTTCTTCTAATCCCACTTATTGACTTTCAAGAGAAAAGGAAAACTTGAGAAAACTGTAACTGTATTCATTAAGAATCCAGAAAAAAATTAAAGTAAGCTTTCTAAGAGGCTGTTTGCATAAAACAAAAAAAAAAAAAATCTAATTCTATTATTATTAGGTAAATAGTAACACATGCGTAAAAAAAAGGTAAATAGTAACACAAGAAACCAGCCAAAAAAAGTCTTGTTAACGAGTGTTATAAAAACATTATTTAAAGAATCCAAAAAGGGTAATTACTCGAAAAAACTAAATATATTCATTCTTAATGTATCGAGTACATTAGTTCCTATGACAATTTATTTTTTAAAATTTCTTAACTAATGAGTTAAGGTTACTAGCCATAATTTACCAAAATAAAAAACAAACAAAGCAAAACTGCTAACAATGTATACCAACCAAAGATACATGTCAAGTTCCTCCCCATTCTTTAATAATTAGGGGTGTTCATCAACTGACACTACAAAAAAAACTTGTTTAGTGACCGAAGATTTCGGTCGCTAAACATACTAATTAGGTCGCTATCCTGTTTAGCTACCAAATTAACGATCGAATTATGAGGGTAGCAGAAACCCTGGTCGCTAAGGTTTTAGCGATCGAGTTTGAATTTCGAGTTTAGTGACTGATATTCGATCGCTAATTCGGTCACTAATGTTGATTACCTCAACCAAAGTAGCGACCACGGTTTCAGTCACTAACCATGAAATAATTTATATATTTTTTTATTTTTTCCTGTGACTTAAGCATAACGACTAAAATATGGGTTGCTATTTCGATCGTTAAGATAATTTTTATTTTTTATTTTTTTAAAATTTATTTAAAACATTAATATTACATTTTTTTGGTTTTTATTTAAAAATGTATTTAAAACATTAATATTAATTTTTTTTATTTTAAAATTTATTTAAAACATTAATTACTAATGCAACTCACAAATATAAAATAATGAATGTATATAAATTAAAAAAAAATGTCATACAGTAATAGTCTAGAAATCCATAAAATGAAAAAAAAAATCAATCATCATGCGGAGGCGGAGGTGGAGGAACCCAAGCATGCTCAGCATCCGTGCCGCCGACGTCTGCCATCTCATCGTCCTCAGCATCATCATCAGCAGGAGACGACAGAACTGGAGGAGCGACAGCAAGCGGCACAACTGCTGGAGCACCATCCGTAGCAACTGGTAGCTGGATCCTCATCTGCTCCAACACCATCTGCAGTGCCTAGCCCTTCTCGATGGACCTCCGCATCAGCTGCAGGTGTGTCTGAGTCAACTGTGCAATCTGATCCGCCATCAGCCGCTGTCTGTCCCTCTTCTCCCGAAGCTCCGTGCTCAGCTGCGTGATTGTGTCCTGCATCTGGTTGAACTGCTCCGGAGGGATGGTATCTGCATAGGAAGGAGCAGGCGTGCAGGACGATGAAGCGATAAACTCGCTGCCCAGGTGTCCGAGGTCATACAGGTGCCCCTTCTTGTTCCTTCCCCCGATGACCTCCAAATAAATGGCATTATTGTCGACGGAGACAGAGAGCGGGGCCCTCACCGGCCAAGGCCTCATCCCGTGGATCTGTGTGGCACGTGATATGGCATCGCCCTTCTTCTCGTTGAAGCCCACCCGCAAAGTATAGATGAAGAGATTTAGTTACAATTATAATCAATATATATTAACAAATCAATAATAATAAATGAAAAGTATATATTAAATTGTTTTTTTACTTACAGCATAGTTACGGGCGTTGTCATTGACTCATTCCCCCGACTTCAGCTTCTTCGTCCTCTCCACCAACTCCATAGCAGTGGGGAGTCGATCTTTCTGTGCTTTCTGCACATAAAAAAATTAATATTAAAATCATAAGAATATTAATAAATGAAAACTAATTAAATAGTATGCTAAGTTATTCAAGTTTTAAGTATTACCAGCTCGTCGAAGTAGGCGACGACTGATTTAGAGCCGCCGATGTAAGCACATGCACCACCATTAGAAGCTCGATTACGTCGAGTTGTGGCCTGGATCTCCTGGAACTTCTCAGTAGCCTAGTACTGTTCTAGCCCCCTCCCGATCTCAGGCTCCAACTACTTCCCCTTATTCTTACCCTTCCTCAGCTTGTTCATTAGATTCTTCATGACCAATGAGCCTTTATGCTCAAATATGGCCCTGATGATCTTCTCCACTGCTGCGTTCCACCTATACTATTTCTGCAACATTCACTCGTTAGCCAATTCTTACACACACACACACACACACACACACACACACACACACACACACACACACATATATATATATGAATGAAGTTTGAATTAATATGTAATGTAAAAATTAATATGTAATGTAAATTTATTTTAAATAACATAATAAATTGTTACCTTAAACTCTAAAAACAGCTGATCCCTATGACCCTCTGGGATCCCTTTCCATGTAGGCCATGGACCATCAAACTTCTGTTGTAGGATCTTCGAGATCGAATCAGAAGGGCCCTTCGCGGGCAGAAAGCTGCAGGATAATTAGAGCATTAATAAATGTTATGAATAAATAAAAATCAAGTAAAATGGAAATTAACGATACTTATATATACAAAAAATAAATTACCTTACTCGTTAACCCCCCTAGGGATAAGAAGAGTCCTCCTGTCCGATTAACCCCGGCTCTCCTACGCAGCTAATGATGATGGTCCTGGCACAGGTATGGATGATGACGGTGCAGTTTGTGTCACAACATCATGAGACTGCATAGTGGGCGCACCTCCATCACCCTGTAGCTAGTCCACAGAGGTACTGGCAGGGTGGTCTCGATCTGAAGTCTGTGGGTCGGTCGGGGGAGGATCTCTCGCGGTACGACCTCTACCACGACCTCTTTAACGACCACCGTGCTACCCCTACCTCTAGTGGAATCTACCATCCATGTAAAAAATGATAAAGCTATTACATCACAGAATAAATAACAACTAATTAATCAATAAGTTTAGACATGAATAAACATTACACAATGAATAATGCATATATAAATTACCTAAGTAGAATCTCCATCACTAAATTCACCCTCACTCTCATCAGTCTCTCTTGATTGGAATATGCCTTCGCTAGATTCTTCCAACTCAGATTGATCCATTAACTCTCTTTCAACTTCTTCCCCATCGCCGGAAATGCCCTCCAGAGAATTAACAATAATGTTTGACGTAATTTGCAACGATACATGGGACCCGGAAAACTCATCATCTTGGTATGGAGCATCTTTGTCAGGTTGGTTGATTACATTATTAGTAATTGTACTACGAACCTTTATCTTAATGACACCCAACCGGCCTTAATGTCCTTAGGGATATGGCGTGTAATAAACCTGATCTGCCTGATGTAAAAAAATGAATGGGTCATACGCCTTAATATACTACCGAGATAGCCTAACTTTAACAATGCCATACTTTTTATCGATTTTTGTCCTTATGTCATGAGTAGGATCAAACCAATCATACTTAAAGAGAACTAACTTCATCACGGGGAAACCGGTATACTCGAGTTCAAGGATGTCAGTTAGAACCCCATAGAAATCATCCTCTACATTGCCATCAGTTGCTCTCACACAAACACCATAGTTACACGACTGCATTCCTTCATTCCATTTTTTGTGTTAAATTTATATCCATTTACAAAGTAAGTATTCCATGATTTAACCCATCTTTTAGGTCCCCATGCCAAATTAGTCAATAATGGATTTTGAACATTGTTTACTGGATCTAATACCTACAAATTGGAATAATATATTCAACTTATACACCATATATATTTAAGGAGAGAAGTAAGAAGTGAAGATGCTTAACTTACATATTTACTGAACCACGCAGCAAAGTGAGAAGTAATTTCCCGATCAACCTGAGCGTTGGAAATGTTAGGTTGGATTTACCTTAGAAAATTGCCATACAACCTACACATGGGAGGTTAACAACAGGACGATTAATAACAATAAATGACAATTGAACTTATAAAAGACATTGTAGACACTTACTGTAAATATGGTGCCACCTCTTCACATGAAGGATGTACAGATGAGCAGCATTAATGTCACGCTGCTCCAAGAAATATCCTTTTGATTTGCCACTAAATCTGTCCGGATAGTTGAATATTGATATAGGAGGACTAGTTGAACTACCTTCACCCGAATCAACATTCCTAGGAATCCTAGTCCTTCTCGTGTCAACTTCATCTGGATAGTAATAAGAGGCAAAAGTGGAAGTCTCCTCTAATAAGTATGCTACACAAATGGAACCCTCTATTTGTGCCTTGTTCTTGACTTTGTGTTTAAGGGAGTACAAAAACCTATTAAACAGGGATACATACAAATAATTACTAGTTTTAAGGAAAGCTAAACTACGACTTCGTGTTTGTGAATTTAATTTATATTAATTAAAATAATTGATTTTGTATACCTCTCAGATGGATACATCCAGCGGTATTGGACTGGACCACCAACTCTTGCTTCGTAAGGTAGATGGACTGGAAGGTGTTCCATTGAATCAAAGAAACTCGATGGAAAGATTTGTTCCAACTTACATAACAACACGGGTATCTTGACTTCCATATCCTTTACTCGTTTCACATTTAGTGTTGTCGAAGTAAGCTCCCTGAAAAAGTGGCTAAGCTCAACAAGTGGGTTCCAAATTGGTTTTGGTAATGCGTCGAATGCAATTGGAAGCAACCTTTGCATGAACACGTGACAATCATGACTCTTCATTCCATGTAACTTTGCTTCCTTAATGTCAACGCATATACCCAGATTCGAAGCATACCCATCGGCTAACTTTAGTTCTTTAACCCACTTTTAGACAGCTACTTTCTGTAGTTTGCTTAGTGTATAACTTGCCTTCGGTTTGATAAGTCTACCACGACCATCGTCTTGCAACTCAAGCTCCTTCCGATTACAAATTTCGGCCAAATCCAATCGGGCTTTATTTGTATCATTTGTCCTCCTCTTGATGTCCATCACAGTGTCAAACACACTCATAAACACATTCCTCTCAAGATGCATGACATCAATGTTGTGACGAAGTAGTGCGCTCTCCAACATTGTAACCTCCCCGATATGAGTCGTGGGGGGCAACTCAACTTTCCAACAAGAATGATATGAGCCCAATGAAGACCGTAGATCAAGAATCAAATCAAGGACTTGGTGGGCCCATGACAAGAGTTAGACACAAGAAAGCCCAACAATCTCTTAATTACATGGTGGCTATTTTGATAGAAGCAAGCCCAAGAATGAGACCAAATGGAATGGAGCCCAAATTGATGATCTATCTCATTCAACTAGAAGACCCATGATGGCTTGGAAGCCCACTTCTCTAAAGTAGTATTTTCTAGTTTATTTTAATTCAATAAAAGTGTAATAAATTTTGGACGGTGCACATGTTAATTATGCTTGTGTGGACGGTGCACATGTTAATTATGTTTGTGTGGATGGTGCACATGTTAATTGGGAGGGCAACCTTTGGCTTGCATGCCTAGGAAACTCCTTTTTAGTCATGAACCACTTTTATTATCCATTTAGTTTTCATTAGTTGTTTTAATTAGTCACTTAGTGGATTAATTATTGTTTTATGGGGAATTAGTCACATTAAGATGACAATTTTGTAAGCACATTCTATGCACCCCATTTTCCTATATGTATGCACTAGAACATGAATTAAAAAAACTGGGATGTTGAATTTGGATTGAAATCCATTTTGTGAGAGAATATTGTTTCTCTTTGGTTCTTGGTTGAACCACCCTTGTTCTTATCAAGAATCCAAGGTTCTTGTGGCAAACCTCACCTTGGCTTATCAAATCCCCTTGGATTTGTGGCGCCTACCTCCCATTTCTCATCTTATCCAATTTTGTATTTCATCTTCTTCTAATTTTGGTGATGAAGATTGTTTCAATTCGAGGTCGAATTCACTCAAAAAAGAAGAGTGATGATCAAGAGGAAAAAGAAAAAGAGAGTGAAAGAAAAGTGATGAGCAAGAGAAAAAAAAGTGAGAAAAAAAGTGAGCAAAAAGAGAGTTCTTTGGCAACAAAAAGTGAGGGAAAGAGGGCTTTGATTTCAAGACAGCCCCAATGCCAAATTTATTGCAAGGATTTTTGTTTAATTGCCAATGCTTCTAATGATCTCTCTTTGCCTAGTCGTGTTAAAACTCTTTTATAGGAATTTGTAGATTTCATCCCATAGGAAGTACCCCATGGTTTGGAAACTTGCATGGATTCCAAAAGACTCAATAAAGCACCTACTCATGCTTTACCTCCTATTGAAATATATTTTGAACTTAAGTTTGATACAACCGATGTAATTGAAGAGTTCATCCCAAGGGAGGTACCCCATGGCTTCGAAACTTGCATGGTTATCCAAAAGTATGGATATCTAAATACAAGATTCTTGTGACGAACCTCACTTGGCTTATCAAAACCCTTGTTTTGTGGCGCCATACCATCTCTAATCTTCACCCATTTTCATACTTTCTTCCTTTTATGTTACAACACAAATCTGACTTGGTTTTGTCTTGTTAAAATTCAACCAAAAAGATCATAAAAAAGGCAACCTATCCATTTGGTTGTCATCAAGTGGTATCAAAGCTTAGGCTTTGGTTGAATTTTTGAGTTTTTGTTTTTTGTTTTTTTCATTTTCTTCTT